>JBBMKC010071811.1:0-17312 GCA_037834085.1 Bipalium vagum | reverse complement strand
AGATCGAACACTGCATTGTGGGTCACTTTCAATAACTTCACTCATTTTCTGAACTTCATTTTCAGTGATCAGCCTTGATCTTACAGAACATTCACGATCTGGAAACTGAAGCAATCTCACAAAAACGATGAAAAGTCTCTCTAATAGCACTTTCACTTGGTGAGGTTTTCAAAAATTCGGCATTCAATTTCTGCTTAACAATACAAATTGAGTTGAATTTTACCATTAAAAGTACAATTTAGATTCTTAACTTCAAGCAAGCAAGCAGCACTTGCTAAATCTAATTTTTAAATATTAAAACAAAACTTAGACTTACATATTTTGATATTATATAAATAGAAATTTCAATCGATTGAATTTAATGAAAGATATTAAGTTTACTTTCCACCGGGACTTATGGGACATCCTGTATTAAAAGATAGATCTTCAATTAACAATCTGTTTTGATTGATTCGATTGAATAGTACCCAAAACATTTGAGACATTATTGTGATCCCTTCATTCAGTTTGGCGATTTTGTGTAACTGTTATCATTGTGATATTGTGTGAATTATTGTAATATAAATACAAGTTATTGATTTACTGATTGTTGTTTTTTGCATCACCTAAGAGTCGTAGTCACGTAAAAATCTATACACTAAATATTGAACAATTGAGATACCGATTTATTAAATTTTGATTTTTAATACGAATTTCGAAGCTCATCTCTAATACAAACCTACATTGAAAATAATTAGCTCTAATGTACATCTGCATTTAACATTATGCATTGTACCTTTCATGACACGAATCTATAAATTAATTTAATGTTCAAGAATGTTATACTTTTTAGAATGCTGTCTTTGTCAACCTTTAAAATTCAAAAATTATATATATATATATATATATATGGAAACTAACTATTTTATATTAAAGAAGACCTGTAGATGATATGAAAGATTTCGAGAACAACATTTATTACCATAAGTATAGAAAATATACTCCTCCACAAAAAAGTAATACAAAAAAATTTTAAAACATTTTTATTTAAATATAATTTCAATTTATATATAATCGTTGGAATTTAATAGATATCAATAATAAGTAATTCAAATATTTTTAATAATTCAAAATACTCTTAATATTATGTTAACATTTGGTTTCAGTGATCCAACTAAACATATTTGATCAAGAAAATATTGATCGCCAAAATGGATCTGGAAGTCCAAAAATATCAAGTGCAAGACAAGATGCCAATTTGATATCGAAGGTTAAGAGAAACAGGTTCAAATCAACGACACATATAGCCAGAGAATGAAAGATAGAAAATAATGTCAAATGCTCAAAAGAGACGGCCATGTGCAGGATTATTAAAGCAGGATATCGTTCGTATCGCGCAGTTGTGAGAATTATACTAACTCTTACACATCGCAAAAATCGTTTAGCCTGGCCAAAGGAACATCTAGAATGGAGTAATGAACAATGGAGATCTGTATTATGGACAGATGAATCCCGTTTCTCGCTAGATTTCAACGATGGTAGAATACAAGTCAAACGTTTGAAAAACGAAAGATTTGCTGACTGCTGTATTAAACAGCATGATCGGTATAATAGTCACCAGAAATATATTACTTTTTTCCAAAAATAATAATTTAATGAATAAATATATTTTTTTAATAAAACAAGTTAATCGAAATAAGATTTATTCGATTAATTACACTATAGCCAACAAGGAAGAAGTTTGTAGACGCACTTTGCATAAAATTCCGATTTTCCGGAATAATAACACAGATTTTCCCAAGTAAAACTTTCCAATCTTTTATGAAATTTTTTACAAAAGCTTCCTATAGGTTTCAGTATTTAGATTCTCAAACTTATCATTTCGTCGAAGCTTTTTAATTAATGAATAACCTAGATCCTTATATCCCACTAGCGATTTTATTTCAATAGAATCCTGAAAATTCTAAATTCAGCAAGTTATACTGACACCGGCAACATCCGGATCTAATCAGATCATAAGAGTATCGTAAGTGTGATAAGACTTCTCACTGAACCACTGTATCTTATATTATTATTTGACCAGACAATTGCCTTGACACAACTCAAGCTGGAGGACCATGCAATAAGTAAATAAAGCTAACCCTATGATATTAAAATAGAATTATAAATCATTCACATAAATTTTAAAATAATTAAATTTGTTTTATATTTCGATTTTCACCAAATAATGTATTAATTAAAAAAATTCCCAAAACGATTATTTCCTATAAATTTTTCGTTACCTATAAAGAACTAATAAAGTATAACAGAGCAAAGATTAAATGACCCATGACCCATGAGGCGTACTGAAATAGCAAAAACCTTCCAACAATAATGAGGGAAGGTTATCTCGATGTTCTTAATTTAAGTACTAAAATTTCAATTCAGAGAGAACTTACGTAGACTCTTTACATAAAATAACTTTCAGTTATGATCACATGTAATCGATTAGTTGCAATGATGTTTACAAACGCCTCATAATTCAGAGAACTGATTATTGATAATATTTTTATTACTATATCAAAGATCAAAGAGAGCGCTGTAATATTTTCCTTTTGATTAAAAATTACTTTCGGCTCAGTTTAAAGGATTTCTGTAGGAATTGCAGTATTCAAAGGTAAAATTAAAATCAATATAAAAAAGAAAACAAGATTTATTTTTAATTATCAAATTAATTTTTTAACCCAAATAACCAAAGGAATAAAATATTCAATCTTTCACATTTTAAAACAATTCATAATACAAATTTCATAATACAATGTAACAAATAATGATAATAATAATAATAATAATAATAATAATAATAATAATAATTTTAATAATAGTAATAATAATAAAAAATATTAATATTAATAATATTATTATCAATAATAATAATAAATCATAGTGCACTAACCGACCTTGGTATTTCAGAGATGGTTTGTAAAGGAACCAGCCGAAGTCTTAATAATGGGTGTCGTGCCTTTTTGATATTTCTATCGTTTGTAGATGTTATTCGTAGATAGATCCTTACTTTTATAATTTGTAATCTATGATAACCCTTAATTTTTTTTCCAATTCAAGATATAATATACCTAAACGCTTCTTTGATATAGATCGAGATTCATTTCTGTAGTCATCAGTTATTGATTTTTATTTCGATTTCGGGAAAAAAGAAAATATTGATTTATTGATTTTATTGTTTTCGATGTTGTGATATATACATATTTAAAATTGAATACCGTTGTTTCTTAGAATTGCTGTCATTTAGTCTGTATATTTCATTCGGTTCACAACATCCGGACCCATAAACTTGTTTTAATGTATTTTATAACATGGTAAACATTTTTTATTATGTTTTATTGTTTAATTTTTTGCCTGTTGGCTGTTTTATATAATACATTTTATTATTGATCTGGTTTACTGTCTTTTTCTAATATATATTACTTTACTGGGAAGAATATTAAACATTAAAAGTCAAGAACCAAGAATGCTTTCTCCGGTCTTTTAATCGATATTTAACGAAACCAGATGTGTTTTTCTTAAGAATAAGGAGGGGAATGGATTTCTTGCAGTAGACAATTTTAGAATGGTAGAATGCCATTGGGTTTTCTAAAAACTATTTAGTTATTTTCTATTGTTGGTGTTGCTTTCAAGGGTACCTTAAAATTAATTTGATGAAAATGAAAATATTGATGAAATATTACGCTATTAATGATCTAAAGTGTTAATTTTTGTTAAAATTTATTATTTAATAGTTCAAGAACTGTTGTAATTTTATAATAAATAAAAAATGGAAATAAAAAGAAAATAAAGTGATAAGAGACCTAGGAAAATGTTATAAAATAAAAGAATGAAGATAAAAAATCCTTTTGAACAAGATGGTATATTATATGGCTATGTATATATATTTCAATGGCCATAAGTTTCTATAATTTATAGTTTAAAATCATTATAAATTATGAGAATGAATTTTACTCATTAAATACAATTAATCATTCTCAATTGTTTTCAACAATCTTTCAGCAAGGCGGGTCATCTCAAATTGGGTGTACATGGATTAAAAATCAGGACATTCTTTTTAAATATCATTGAGATCTAGAAATTTCTTTCTTTCAAGAAAGTCAATAATGATCGAAATAAGTGGAAATTTGATGGGGCTAGATTAGAATTAAATACTGGATGCAATAGAATTACAATACAATTACAATGCGGCATATCATTACCTTACTGAAGAATGACTCATAACGGCACGTTTTATCGATTTGTTGGAAATATATACCGGCAATAATAGCTACACTTTCAGGAATTCCCTTGAAAAAATATTGTAATTTGTCCCGGAATGAGAACAATTATAATAAATAAAATGAATATTATTAATATAAATAATAATAATAAATATTCATAATAATTATGTCAATACATATAATAAAAATATTAATTAAAAGTAGTAATAATATGAAAAAATAAATGTATTATAATAATAGAAATGTTAATAATTAAAATAATATTTTAAATACCTTTGCAGCTCAGCTTCATCGATTCTTTGGACAGATTAATGGTAGTTAATACTACTACCATCAGGGATTACTTCCTGTGAGGCAGCATTGGGTATAGACAACAGTTAGCAACGGCAACAGCCTCTGACCGGGCGAACAAATCAGGAGCTCTATGAGTTCATATATAAGAAATTCACAGAGTTTCCTGTTGACCCGAGAATCATTTAGAAGATAAAATGGTAAATCGTACCAGAATTATTTTAGAATTAAAATTTGTTTCTTTGGCGAATCAAGGGGCATTCGATGTAAAAGTCAGTGGAGTTTTATTTGGATAACTTATTTTTTTTATTTTACTCCGCTTTATTTTCGTCCTGTATATTTAACTACTGTAAATGTAAATTGATTTTGAGTTTTGATAAAGAAATTGGTGATGAACATTGAATAATTTGATAATAATCGTAAGTCCAAAAAATTATTATTCAATTTACAACAATATAAAATCAAAAAAACAGAAGAAAACAATAAATATATCTCTATTTGCAAATGAACTGTTCTCAATATCTGAATCCAACTACTTCAACTACAAAATGAATATACACTATAGATGACTGAATTGAACACAAACAAAATAAAACCGTAATGTTTGGCACTCGCTAAGTTAAATTCCTCTTGAAAGTCACTAGGGTCTAAAATTATACCCGTTAACCCTAAGCAATTGTAAGCCCAACTCTGAAGACCATCAATCAATGTAAATATGTGATAAGTACAATTATAAGTCAACTCGAATTTACGAGCCTTAGATTCAAATAAACCAGAATTTCATCATTATTAATTTTAGAACCGATTGACTTTCAAACGGAAAGAAATTATTAATTTATCAAAAATTAAATAATTTGTTTAAATATTAAATAAAGAAGAAGCACTTTTATTATTCAATTATTTTCGTCAATAAATATTTTGTCCAACTCTGCCTTAATGAATTTTAATAATATAGATACGGTTGCGGTAACTAACAGTTGTTATAGAAAGAAAATATTTTATTTTTATTATTATTACTATTATCAGAGTTATTATTATAAACAATATTATTCGGATGTCGGATTAGAAATGGCAATTTTTTTCAAAAAAGATTATATATTATAAAAAAACAATAAGATATCCAATATATAATCTCCACAAAGATCAATAACCTTTCATAAACGTTCACGTAAAAAATAAATGTTCTTCTTAAAGAAATCTGTCTGTCGCGAGTTGACGATGTTGGACACCCAAATTTCGATCTCGTGTCAGTTTTTAAATTTCTTTCTAGCCAAAACACTTTGCATGGACAGGAACAAGTATTAGTCGTAGAGTCCAATGATCGTGCAGTATGATGGATGAGGAAGAGCTTCCCATTTCAATTTTTAAATTTTCTTCTAAAGGACTTTACGTATACAATATTTTTTATCATTCATGCCTGATCTAAAATATTTTAAAAATTTAAAACATATATTAAACTTTATATCAAAAAGTGCATTAAAATAAATTTGGTTTAAAAATAAATACAAATGTATTTGATAAACAAATTGTTTTAACAAAACAAATTACAATTTCTATAAACGACATTTCCAATTCAACAACCTGATAATTAATATTATTTTTATTATTATGATTATGGATATTATTAACATTATATTTTACTTTATTCTCACATCTTTATACAAATCCTAACCTAAGGAACTTGAGTCTATTTAACTAAATTGATTTTGATTTTTATAACAGACTTTGTGTAGAACATTGAAGAATACTCAATCAAGAGATTTTTCACATCCTCACAAAAATTTAAATTTTAAATTTAGAAATTTCTGTAACGGATCAAGATCAGGTGAGTATCGGTGATGTGTAAAAATACAAACTCCTTAATTTTTCTCTATTTATCTTTGTAACATTGAGTCAGGCATTGTCATGATGGAGGATAATATTTTTTCTATTGAGAAGAACTGAGTGTTTTACTGTATACCTGTTTTCAATCTGTCAATCTGATCACAATAATGTTGTGCAGTAATGGTTTTCAGGTTAAAAGTATTCCAAAGTATACCACACAATAAATTTTCCATCAAATACATAAAAGATATTTTCATTCATAGATATTTGGCTTTCAAAACAATTTTTTGTTGCTTCTCTGAATTGAACTAGACGATCTCTTCTCTGCGAATTTTGAAGGTCAGCATTATCTCTCCGAAATTTGTTAAACCATCATTGATACCTATGAACATCTAAGGAATCTGGACAGAGTTAATTGGATTTTGTCATTGCATTGTGACAAAAATTATACTGGAGCACGTCTACTGTGCTCCTCTTTAGTTTTATATTTATTTTCTGCCATTTCTCTAATTTCTAAATTCATATTTCTAAATTCATAAGTACGCAAAAAATGGATTAACGATTTATAGATTTCATGCATTTAATAGATATAAAGATAGTAAATCCTATTAACTCTGCATCTTCTGATTATAACGAAATGATCTATGGGTTTCTCTAATAATAATAATATTAGAATTTCGAAAAATACATCGATCATCTTATCCTTTATTTAACATGATTCAGAAAATATTATATATAATTATCTATATTATATTATTTATTATATTATATATATATATATATATATATATTAAATATATATTATATTATATTATATTATATTATATTATATTATTTATTTATATAATTAAATTCTTGAATTATGGATCAAAAAAGTATTTTTTTTTATTTATTTATTATGAATATATTTTTCGATATTATGATAAATTAAATTTTTAAAAAAATAGCTATTTACTTTTAAATAACATTGAAATTTACAAAAAAATAATTTCATAATTGTCAGTTTGATAAAATCTTTTTTAAAAATACAAAAAAATAATAAATCATTTAAACAAATTTTAAAAAGATTTTCGGTTTGATATTTTGTTTGTTATTTTTTTCATGTGATAAAAAAATTATTTCATATGAAAAGTCGAAATCTTTTTTCTTAAATTAAAAATATTTTTAAATAAGTTAAAATTTGATTAAATTAAATAACAATTTCGTTTGCTTCGCCCTGCTTAAGATATGACAACTGACTTATTAAATTAATATCCACAGTTGAGAATTTTCTTTTTCTCACAAAAATGTTTTTATAATTATATTTTCATAATTTCCGATTGACAACTGTGAACGAATTTGGACTACACATTAATTTCATAGATCGTATTGTACATTATATATCCTTAAACCTTTTGATATAATACCAAGACCTTTGAGTAAAGATCATTCCTAGTGTACATATGTTTATCTTTTACAATACATTTATTCTATTCTATACTAGTAGGTATTATTTATATTATTAAGTCAATACTTATCATTTGATATGAAGTTGTTCCTGTCATTATTCTGACTTGACATCATTTCAAACGCTGTAAATATTAATGAAAAATAATATTATACGCGAGTGTCATAAAAGAAATTACGTTAAAGACTCAGACTTTATATATTAAGAATTTTATTTCTCTTATTTATTGTAGGTCCTTTTTGAAGTATTTCACTCCCTTATTTTGATTGACATCATTAACGGAAAATTAGAACTCCAGGGAGAAAGTATAGAAATGTAACATTGAAAGTTAACGTTTTGATAAAAACTAATTGTTTTTTATTGTTTTTTTATTTTTAACAATAATAAATTGATAAATCAAAAAATCATAGGGACAGTTATGATCGAATCTGCTCTGGCCTGCTCCCACCTATTTATATGATTGACGTTACAGCTGATTTCCTATCAATTGTAACCAATTCTTCAATAATGAACAATCTCATGACTTTGTATTGTCAAATCCATTTTCTGACTATATTCAGTTTTGATACAATTTATTTTTATAAAATTGAACCTCTGTCATTGTTCGAAATAGTTCACAAAACTCCAAGAGTTGGGAATTATAAAATTTTAATTCCAATTTCATAAAAATGGCAAAAAGAAAAATAACAAATGAATTGGTTCTTTTACAGAAATTGTCTCATTATATTCTTTTTCTATAGGTGAATAATGGGAAATATATTCCAACAACAAATGATCCCTGGGGCTTTTATTGTTGCTGTACGGTAATGAAATCAATAATTCATATAAAAATAAAGTAATCAACACCTAAGGCAAAATTGAGAGAGCAGTAACCATAAATTATATCACATATATGAGTGTGTTTTTTAACATTTATTTCCTTTACAATGAATAGCAAACATAAATAAAAATATAATAAAACATTCTGTTTTTCTCTCCAACGACAAAATCATAGGTCCAATGATAAAATGATTTTCAATAAATTAAAGATTTCAACTTGATATGATCATATAGGTCGCTTAAGGCCTTAGTTTCATTGTTTAAAATTCTCTTCATTAAATATCTTCCACAAAATTTTCTCATTTCTCCTCTTACATACATGATATTCCATTATCACATAGTATAGGTGAAAAGTTGTGAAAATGAAAATGAAATAAAATGATTTTTAATTGAAAATGTTTTTATTATTGAACACAGTCTCCTAGCAATTCAACTCATTTAGACCAGTTTTCTCCAGTAATTCTATGTCATGTTTAAAGCCTAATTCACAAAATATTAGACTACGGCTGACATAACTTCATCATTTGATGAAAAACGTTTCCTTTGGAGATACTATTTTAGGTTTCTCGAAAAATTGAATTCACTTTGTGACAAAGCTGGGAATCAGGTGATTGTTCCAGAAAATAATAATTTAATACTCCTATTTTTGCCCGAACACTACCTCCATTAAAAATTATTTTCTTCTGTAAGCCATTTCTTTTTTTAGTGAATCATAGCACACAATTGGTCTCATAACCTTGAATAGCACTCGAAGCTATTAGTTTTTCTTTTTTCATTGTAATCTATCAGTCAAATGCTTCGGCATTGTCTTTTTTTACAGTTTGTACTCTTTATATCTGAGTTTGAAATGAACATCCAGCTGTAGAAGTTTTCGTTTTAATTTAGGAACGTGGTAGTAAATCCAAATTTTATCCAGAGTTATGAAACGACATAAAATTCGTTTTATTTTTTTTAAAAAAGATTCAAATGGTATTCATAAAATTGTTTCCTATACAAATTTTGTTGAATAGATAAAGAATATGGCGCCATTTTTTGAAATAATTTTTCTATATGCAAATTTTCTTTTAAAATATGACGACCCCATTTATCTGAGAATATTAATGTTAACGCAAATCACCATTTGACTTTGATGTACAATTTCATGAATTCATTCAGCGATTCCCAGTGTTGGGGCATTTTTAAGACGTGCGCTGAATACATTTTCTTTGAACTGAACTCCCCAGTCAATTTCCGACTCTCGCTAAGACTCTGGTATACACAAATACAGTTTTTTTTCGTGCTGTGTGATGATATTATCCAAAAGATTCTCTCCATTTCTGTCATCGATATAATATCAAATATCAAAACCATGTAATCGCATTTCAAAATTCAAAAAGTAGGCTACAAATCGAGAAAATAATTTCGAGCACCGCAAGATGTTAGAAGTGAGTAAAGTGTGCCTTTAGTCACATTTAAAGGTGTCCTGCAATTCAGAAATTCATTATATTTGGATGTGCAATCTTTTTGGTAATCAGCAACTATTTGATTGCTATTTATTCCCTTCATGACAAGAAATCTTATGATACTTCGATATTGTACTGTTTCAACACTCATTTCAAAATTTTCGCTTTTAAATGAAAACAGGTTAATATAATAAGCCAATTGATATTAATTTACCTATATAAACAAAATTATATTTTGTGAGAATTTTATATACTTTATATTGTTTTTTCTATACGGGTAACAACACTTATTGGGCTCAACAAGTAATATAATATTATATTATAAATAATAACAATAATATAATATTACATAAATAATAACAATAATACAATTATCAATTTGTTACTTTTCCGATAAATTTCGATAAATAGTTGAATATTTGAATGCAGACTTTCAATAAGCTCCTCTATACATGATCCTAATTTATTTTAGTTCCAAATATGTATTTTTAAAGCTACTGAACTTCTAATAAGAGAGTTCTTTTTTAGTCTAACTATCCGTAAAAATTGTTGAAAAGGTCCTATTGTCTTCCATTTAAAAATTCATCTCTTTTTCCTTCATACTGATGCCATTACTATACTCAATGAGTAAAATAGATTATTTGGTCTTATGATTTTGTTTGCAGTGCTCATAACAAAATAATTAATTATTATAAAACATGAAAAATATTTTATTGATTTAATATAATAATCCAATGACGAGTGGAATCAGAATTTGTTTTGTTTATTGTCAAAACTTTTAGAAAAATAAAATTATTTATGGTCTGATCTTTAATAAAATAATCAATGGAAAATCTTTTGTTATTCTACAAATATCTGAGAAACATGTGATAATGTATTGATTAAAAAGTAAATTTGAAAAATATTTCATGTGAAAATAATAAAAAAAATCCCGTTGAAATAAAAATTTGCCTAAAATTTTAAAAATTCAATATTTTATAAATAAACGTGCTTTTAATAATTTACATAAACAGGTAAATAATCGAATTTCAACAAAAATAATTTTTTCTCCATTTAAATAATGTCTACATTGAACATAAATAAATTATTAAACATTTAATTTCTAAAATGCATATCATTATTTCTATGAAAAGTACTTGCAGATAAAATTACAATGGAAAAAGTATTTTTCGATGATTCAATGTAGCCTAAAAATTAGTGAGAATGGACACAAACTCAAAAACACACACACGCGCGCACATACATACACCGAAACACATAATACATACACACACAAGCTGAAAGGATGATTAAGATTTTAGAAGAGTCACAGAAACGAAAATATGGCGTGACTCAGCGCAGTCAGTTACAGACAGCGACACAGACTGATCTGCAACAATCAAAACAATCATCCCAACGACTTAATTGGGAGAGCAACTCATTGTGAAACCTGCCAACTATCGATCTACACAGCTACTTATTTTTATGGAAATAGCCTGCATGAGCTATTTAGGCATTCTACAAAAGACAAAAGTCTACTGCTAAATATTTATCGTAAACAATTAAAAAATGTCAGAAAATAATTGATAAATACTTTTCATTCGATTTACAATCAGCTGTTAGACCAACAAGTGAAAGTGAACTTTAATTATTTATGAGGAACAGTTTTCCGGTTGGAAAAAAAACGTTTCTAAAATCCGAGAAAATTATCGACTATAGTATGCCAAATTACTATGATGAAAAAATTGTGACAGAAAATTAAAGAAAACTGTTTCAAGTCCATACGGAATATTAGCTAAGTCAACAAACCAGTTTGGAATATTTCAAAATATTATTTTTTGTAATTTTCCCGAAAATTATTGACACAAATTATAAATTTTTCTTTGATTGAGAGTTAAATTATAACTGTTACTTTTAGCAAGAACAATCTTTTCTTTTCAACATTCCCGAAATAATGAGCTTAATAAAACAAAATTATCAAAAGCGTTTCAGTTGGACAGTGAACGAATGTCGGAATGAATGAGGAAGGGTCACATATCACAGGATATTTTACCATCCGTTTCGTGATTTAGTTTGAACAATGGAGGTGGAGATTAACGTTTATCTTAATTCTAAAACCAATAAGGTCGGGAATTGTTGATAAAACCCGATCAACCCCCGCCTTTAATGAGAGGAAATTAGAAAAAATTATGTTTATTTTGAACAAACTTCAGTTCTACGGTAATACTAACTTGGAAATGAAATTTTTCGCTTATTTTTTCATAATTGGTACTTAATCAAAAATATGATTTGATTTTTATGCTATATTAACTTTTTTTTAGTTCTCCTTGTATTACGTGGGTAAGAAAATAATTGATTTTTTATTATTTCAAACTTGACAATAGAGTTTTTGAAAAATGATATGTTTGAACGCATTCATTTATGTACCATTTGAAAGCGCAGAAATTGTTTTACTTTGCTATTATTACTAATTTCTATTTTATATTATCTGTAGAAGAAAATACAAATTACCATAAATTACAATGTACGAGTTCAAATAAGGCAATAATGTTGCCGAGACCATTCTATATGAATACAACAAAAGTCCACGCAGTGCAAAATTGATTCAAAACATTTAGAAGGGAATATGTGAACCTCAAAAAAAGGTACAGGTCGTGAATGTACCTCGGAATTTGACAATGATAAAGTACAGATCTTGGTCTAGACATATTCACGTATAACGGCCTGGATGCTTACCAAGAAGTTAGGAATCAGTCACTCAATAATTTTACCCAACCTCTAAATGGGGAAAATATCAAATTTCCTTAAATGGGCCCTTCATAAATTGAACGATTTTGAGAATAGTCTCTATGAAACGTGTTCCGCGTTTTTGTTGTATAACAACAACGATCTATATCTTCATCGATATTAAATTACTTATTATTACCAAAAATGTATAAATCTGGAGTTTAGATAATCCGCGGTCTATCTTAAAAAAAGTTTTGTGAAAAAATTAGTTACTGATAATCTATGGTTGCGGTCTATATACGGGATTATACTCTCGAAAATATTAAATTTTTTATATTATATTCGAAAGACTATGTTTATTTTGGAGATGATTGATAAATATGATATAAACATCTCTTGAGTCACAGTGTTAAGACAGAATCAATAATCCATTCAAAAGACAAATATTAGCAATTGAAGTTTAAGAATCTAAAAATGATTAGTGTAAACTGTGGTAAAAAAATCATATAAATGTTATGTAGGACTTTGCTATGGTTCAAAATATTGAAAATCGCTTCCCTTCTTCTTTATCATCACAATATTAATTGCAGAGATAGAATGACAATTTTGGTTAATATAAGTTAATTCGGATCGTTCTCTCGAAAAGTCCGTACAGTTATAATAATGTTTTTTTTTTAAAATTCGTTTTGAGATTAATTTTTCCACTCTTTTCAATGGTTCACATATTGACTTTAATAGTCTTAATTGTCCAAATCAATCAAATTTTCTTCAGAAGTCAGACGATTTTCCAAAATGTTTTTGCATGTTCTAAGATTTTATTCAAGCTGCGTTTTCGATATATCATAAAACTTTTTCTACGACATTTGTTTATTTACTATATAAATGAGAATACAATAAACCTTAAATGTTAAATCGGATTGAAGAAAACGTTTTTCCTTATTGCACAAAAAATTGTATAAAAAATGGAAATTGAATTTAATCAGATTTCTTATGATAAAATATAAAAATTAAGTATTTGTTTAAATATTCTCCAAAGTGAACCATGCACGAATATTTTGTAAAACTTAGTACGCCTTTTATACCATTTTTACGCCAATTATCAAATTGTGCTTAAATATTGCATTAGTGCTACATTTAAAATTAAATAAAAAATATTGAAATATATATATATATAGGATGGCACATTTAAAATGTACGAAAGTAATGATTGATAACTTATCCAATGCAGGCATATTTGTTTTAATGTTTCATTTTGATATAGGCACAGTGTGGAAATTTAAATCATTATAATTATAGAACCAGAAATCAAAAGTAAAATAATTAAATTCTTTTATGAATATCAGTCTCCAATTTTGGTCCAGCGAGCACTCAGACTGGAATATAAATGAAGACACCGAGTACAAAAACCATTGGGTGTGTGATTAATCATTTCGAACTCGAGGGTAATGTTTATGTTATGCCAAGAAATAGAAATTGTACCATACAAACTGCTGACAACATCACTGCAGTAGTAGCGGCAATTGAAACATATCTGAGATTATCAACACGCACTCTGTCTTGTCAACTCAATATCAGCAGACAAAGTGTTCAACGCATTTTAAATAATTTACATTTATTTCCATACAAAATGCAAATAGTGAGTAAATTAGAGCAAACTGACTACTATTTGCGTCTACAGTTCTGCGAAAAGATGATCAGTATGATGGAAGAGGGTGGGATCTTGTTAAACCGTTTTTTCATGTCTGATGAGGCACATTTTGATCTTAACGGAAATGTGAATAAACAAAATTTTCGTTATTGGGCAGATAAAAACCCGAGCATTATCTACGAAAAGAAATTACATCCAGGTCGAGTAACTGTATGGTGTGCAGTATCGTCCAAGTGTGTCATTGATCCTTATTTCTTCGAAATGCAAGGCGAAAGTGCAAATGTCACTATGGAGAGTTATTTGGAGATGTTACAGCAGTTTTTTGTGCCAGAAATGCTTCGTTGTATTTATATTCGTTCGACATGGTTTCAACAAGATGGAGCAACACCGCACATCAAAATCATTGTCATGGAGTACTTGAGGACGATTTTCTCTGATCGCATCATCTCGCGGAATATCAATTTCAGATGGCCATCCAGATCGCCAGACTTGACAGATCCGGATTTCTTTTTGTGGGGATATTGCAAGGACATGGTCTATCAAACCAAACCGCAAAACATCACATACCTAAAAGATGCTATCAAAGTTGCATTCCGCAAGATTCCAAAAGAAATTCTCTCAGCGGTAATGAATAGCTTTTTGGCAAGATGCAGAACTTACATAAATCTCAATGGAGACCATTTTACCAATATTATATTCAAATAGTTTACCATGTTTAATAAATAAAATATTTATGGGTTTTTCCAGAGTTTTGATGTTTTACTTTCGAGCGTTTTAAATACACCACCCTATATATATAATATATATAAAAGATAACAATTAAGCCAAAAAGAGGATCGAAAAAAAGAATTTTAACAGAGGGTATCTTACATCAAATAGAAGTGATTACAAGTTACCATTCAGATTATTCTTATACAGTTAAAGAAGTATATGTATAAATATGTATATGTAAATATAAGTTTTATTACAATAAAGACGCAAACTAAAAGAAATATTGTTAAGTTTATGGAGATGATACGTTATTGGTGAGTGGCACAATATTGATTGGTGAGTAGTCATTGAAAAAAATGCTAATATAATTTCAGGAATAAAACTCGATCAATATATTAGTAGTAACGAGATTGATTAGAGATTGAACATGGACCAAAAATCTGTTTAAAAGTATTCGAAAAAAATGATATACTTTTTCTGTTCAATTTCAATTTTTTATAAAATACGAAAACTCCACCTACCCCATTCTTCAATACATATTACTGAAGACCAACTTAATTAGATTTTTAATTAACTTGATTAAATTAAAAATTTAACTTGAAATTGTTAAATTGAAAGAATAAACGTTTCGGATCACACTAACATTATTTTTTATGAAACTTTCCTACAGTTTATGTTGTGTTTGGAAGACCCTTTATAAAAGTGTTATTGTTTTACATTGTTAATTTTATGATCCATATAAGTACTTAAAATAAAGAAATCCCGTTTTAAAAATTTTCCTGACTAAATTTACTAAATGGACATATTATATATATATATATATATATTATTTACTACTTTCAATATTTGATTACCGCGTGATCCTTCATTATTTTCTTTGGGTTTATAAAGAAAATTGTCAGAAAAATTAATGACGTAAATTGAACTAAAAAAATAATTTAAATATTATATTGCTTTATTTTATGCTAAAAGTCTGATATAATATTTGCATAAGAGTCCGCGACCAATTGGAAATGCCTTCAAAACAAAGGTGACAGTAAACCAACAAAAAATCCTCGACAGCATTTCATAATTTATCATAAAAATCAATTTAATATTGTCATAACGAAAAGAAGCGTTTTCATTGTCTATTTTATTACTTTTAATTGATAGTATGTCACAAAACTTAATTTATCATTGTCATTTTACTGCTGTACCAAAGAACTCTCATTTTCTCTTCGATTATTCTTAGCTGTTTGTTAATGAGCATATTTAAACAGAATGTAGAAATTTTAAAATTTTGACAATGTGCCTCAATATTAAAAAATAGCTAAACTTAGATTATTTTTTTTTATTTAAAAGATTTATTTGATGAAATTATAAAATGATTGTTAATCTGTGTTAAAGAAAATAACTCCACCATAAAACTTTTATTATTTAAAAAATCTACCAACCTCCAACAATCAATTATTCAATCATAAAATTGTCGTTTGAATAGGATCGATACTATTGCAGATACTCCGACTAGCGGACTCCTGTTATTTAGACATTTGTTATTATCTTCGCACTTGTTTATCATTTTTTCCATCGTTTTTCTCATGATCTCCTGAGATGTCACTTATCGCTTCCACCAGCGAAGCCCTGGTTTTTAGGTATTTTTATTATCATTCTCTTGGTCAGATCATCGGTTTTTATTCCATTTATCCTGGTCCTCTGTACTCTTTCTCTGCTGTTTGTTTCTTCTCGGAATTATTATTTCATTTTTTATTTGAAAAATCAATATCAGTAAATTCTCATTATTTCATTATTTTTACTTTTACTTGATTATCATAAAATAATATTTTAATACATTTTTAAATCAGAAAATAAATTTCAGAAAAATAATCAATAATTTATTTCGTAAAGATGAAGAAAGATTTATTGTTTAATATATTTTTAATATATTAAAAGTTCAACAAGTTTCACATAAATTTTTGAATTAATATTACTTAAATAATTGATTATATTATAATTTGAAGTTTCCGTTTTTCCTAAATTGTTAATATAATGACAATTAATTTGTTTAATAAATATCATTAATGTGTAAATCAATTAGAATAATTTATAATGTTATAAAAAATTAAGAATTATAATTAATAATAATAATAATAATAATAATAATAATAATAATAATAATAATAATAATAATAATAATAATAATA
>JBBMKC010071700.1:0-17314 GCA_037834085.1 Bipalium vagum | reverse complement strand
ATTTATTAAATTTTTTTGTTGAAATACCTTTTTTAAAATTTACGCTTCAATATGAAAACAAATTTATATTAATAAAATAAAACTTTCCTTTATTAATTCATACTGCAAAAATTAAGTTTCATAAACCGCCATTAATTTCTTTACAACCTAATAGTTAATTTCATAAGAAAATTGATACTTTTGGTTCAATATATTAAGAAGAAATTTTAAAAAACAAACTCCAAAAATCTTTAATTTTACATAACTTGGAGAATCAGTTTGTTTTACTTAATATTGAGTTGAGTAAAAATTCTTCTTCTTTATTTTGTAGTGACTTTAATAAAAAAAACACTGAAAGTCAATCATTTAAAAGATTAAAAAACATATTTTGTTTTAATACTCAAACTAGAGCTCTCATTGTAAGGACGTTATTCTTTCAAAAAATATTCTTATGAGATTATATTATAGGAAATTATTATAGGATTAAAAGAAGAAATATAACGCAGATAAAACAGAAAACTTGATTTCTATGAGGAAGTGAGCCAGTGATACAAGATTGTGAATGATCAGGAAGATAATTGCTGACAGAAAATGAAAATATCGAAGGTTTGATTAGGAAAACCTACATTTTACAACGCATCACATTGCGAATATTATCAATGTATCTCAAAAGTCCATTTCAAACCATTTTGGTAAGATGACTTTACAATATTTTGGTGATAAATGAAAAAGATTAATCTATCGAATATCAATATGCAATTCATTATTTAAGCGAAATCAGGTAGTCAATTTTCCAAAAGAATTATTACGGACGAAGATAAATGGATTGTACATAATAATAATGTACAGCATAAAAAGATCTTGATGAAAAGGTGGAAAAAACCCACAGACTACAGGAGTGAAGAAATCTCATAAAAAAATCTCATCTGTATACTCACCCAGCTTACTCACCATATCTGGTACCACAAGATTTTTATATATTCCAATCCTTACATAACTCTCTTTATAGAAAAGATTTCAGCTTTTAGATGATTGCCAAAATTACCTGGAAGTGTTAATCGATCTAAAATCAGAGAAATTCTGGAAGAATGGGGTTTTTAAATGACCTGACATAAGACGAAAATTCGTTGATTAAAATAGTACATATACTGTTGAATAAAATTTTTTATAATAATAAAAAATCTATTTTGAATTATTCTTAAAATACGAAGACTTTTCATTCAATTCACTACTTTTTAATTTAAATTTTGTAAATATCATGAATCATAACTTAAAACAGAATAATTACACAATAAATTATCAAATTTCATTATAAATTTTTTATTCTTGGTGCTATAATCAATTTTTTATGCAATTTATCAATTTAGATTTCAAAAAATTATGGGTATTCAAAAATATTAGGAAGACATTTTAAATTCACATTTATGTTATAATTAATAATTATTATTATATTAAGAAACCTTTTTATGGAAGCACTTGACTTATATTTATTATATTATAGAATAAAAAATTTTTCAGGTATATTTTTCACAAATTATTCAATTAAGAGAAAAAAAAACTGATTTCACCTCATTTTATGATAATCTAAAAATTTATTAAGATTTGCCATTTTCATTGGTTTTTATTCGTTATTTTCCAGAAAACTAGTACCTTTCCAAAGGTTATAATTGTTTAATTGGTTAGAAATAATTGACATTCTATCTACTTGATTGTTTTTAATAACTATGACTGCTTATCAGTGATAACATATACCATTTTCTTTCTCTGTTATCCATATATTTTTTATATTCCAGCTGTGATATAATATATTTAATTGAAATTTAATTTCTAAGGACGGAAATTAAAGTCGATATAATATAATAATCATAAAAATAAAGGTCACTCAATGAGAAATTTTCAAAATGAACTCGGAAAGTTGAAAAAATATATATTAATGAAAATTATTTAATCTTCGCATTTTCATGATTATATTTAGAAAACCGTAATACAACAACAATTGGTTTTCAGGGCAATTTTTCTAAAAATATCAATTAATCAATCTAATGAACATATCTTCGAAAATTTCATACTTTTTATATACAAAGTATTCTAAATGCCTTAGAACCGGATAAAAATCAATTTATCATTAGGAATTCATCATAAGTTTTGATAATATGTAAAAATTGTAAAAATATTTGGAGATTGTCACGTTTTAAAATAAGTTAAATATAATTAATCTTTTCTTTACATAATATATGAAGAGCACATTAAGAAAGACTATAACTGGAAGGCATATATATAGAAATTCATGACATTTTCTCTTTTGTCCAATTTCTGTAAATATTTATCTGTCAATAAATTATAGTTATTTTCATTTAATTCTCTTCAGTTATTGAAAAAGTATTTAAAATCTACAGGATAATTTTAAGGTATTCTTTTTAAAAATTAATAAAAGATATATATGGAGTGATGTCTAAAGGAAACAAGAATGAAAGACATTATTTAGAGATAAATTAATTTAAGTATACTTAAATATAAGTCTTTAGAAATTGTCCAACAGCCTCAATAACTACATAATGAGGAAGTACAATTCCAAGCTACAATTTACTTCTACAATTTAAAAGTAGTCGGACAAAAATAAACAATGATATTAAAAGTGTCTCTAGAAATTGACGAAAAATTAAAAATTGTAGAATATTGTGCAGAACGAAAGAAGAATCGCCAAACAGTGTCTTTTGGAATTCCAGGGATATTTTCGACATGGCTTTTATTGAGAATATTTTTGAAATAGTGGCGAATACTACGCACGTTTTGTATTAACAGTTAGGTAGAAAATAAGAAAGCCTTATCCAGAAAATATGTACTTATTATATGACAATGTATCAGTACGCAAACCAGTAGGAAACACTGCTACTAATATAACTGTTTCTTCTGCTGAAAAAATTTCACATAGATAAAATGAGGACAAACTTTACCCCATTAAAAAAGTAATACCTAAAATCATAAATAAATATTGAAGATCAAGAAATAGCTGAACGACATTCTGACAGGGTTTTGAAAAAATGGTAAAGCTAACCAATGTTTAACTGTTCAATAGGCATAAAAATTATTTCAGATATTTTAATAAAATTAGCATTAAGAAATCTTGATAACCTCGTTTCAATCGATTTAAGGAAAACTAGAAAATATCTTTACAAAATTCGTGCTATGCGGTTTTTGAACTTTTAACCTATGGGTTTCTAAAATTGATAGATAAAATAACATGAGACCAAATTTTCTTTTTAAACTTTAATGGATTTTCTTATTAAAAAAACATCATTCAAATCAATAAAATCAAGTTTATCCTGATATTTTAAATATGAAGAAATTTCATAGAAAATTTTCAGACCAAAGTTATAAATATTGATTAAGGATATCTCTGAATGTTACTGGTTATAATATATTACATAATAATGCACAGGCCAAATTTTCCTGAAAAATCTTCTTGAAAAATGTCTAAAACTAGACTTTGATCAACAAAACATTCAGGAATGCTTTAAAAAGATAAATTAAATAAGTTACAAAAGGTTTTAGTAGTAGACGCCGAGCAACAATAGCCCACAAGGAAAAGGTTTTTCATTGAATTATCATGGGATGAATAATTTTGTGTGTATACAAACCTGAGTGGCACAGGAAATAAACGTGATTTTCCTCCAAATAAACTCATGATCTCTGTTTGGTTAAATTGGGTCGGTCTGAAAATTGATTAAAAAGACCAATTTGCAAAGAAAAATAGATACTGGGCTTCATGTACATTAAATAATATTGGGAGTCATTATTCGTAATCAGTAGAATTATAATTTAATCATGTTTCAATTTTAAAATAAAAACTTTTGTCAATATATCTAAAGTATTTGTCTTTATAAATAATCATACTTTTCATCCATTCTGATCATTTCGCTTTCGGTTTGCAATATTTGTTTCAATTTTAATTCCAATTCTGGGAAATCAGCTGAAAAACGAAAATTCAAAGTTTATTTTAATCAAATTAAATGTTTATAATAAAAGGAGATAAAATTTAATAACTGTCCCAATTTTGATAAAAGAAGATAAAATTTGAATAAAATTCTATTTATCTTTAAAAATATACAATTATTCATAAATAAACATTATTTATTCATCCTTTTTATTCCATTTTTTATTTTAATTTTAAAATTTTTACAATAAAGTCATTAAATAGTTTAAGTAAGAATTTTTCGTCTTCATTAAACCTTTTCTGTAGATTTTAGACGATAAAATTAAATAAAATTAGATCAATATTATGAACCAAAATTATAAGACTAATTCGATTATTTATCAAACGAAATTTTATTGAAAAATTGATTATTACAAATTAAATTGTTTTAGAAAATGGAAAACTAAAATATCTCTGAGCTATGCCACGTGGGTGGTTTAAAAGTTCGGTAAATATAGCATTAAAAAAATTTGTATAACTAAGGCATCATACAGATTGTTACTGTTACTAAATTTGTTAAAACAGATGAGATATGGGTTCATTATTAAACTTCAGAAAGCAACATGTAATCTAAACAGTGGAGACATCGGAACTCTCCACCTCCAAAAAAAAGCGATGACCGCTAAATTTGTGGTAAAGTTATGGCATCAATATTTTGGGATGCCAAAGGAATTCTTATCATAGATTATCTGCATAAACGAAAAATGGAGAGTATTACGTAAAACTGTTGGATAAGTTAGATACCATCATTAATGAAAAAAGACCCGGTTTGCAAAAAAGGAAATCATTTTTCATCAAGATAATGCACATCCACATACGACATTAATTACAGTGGCAAAACACAATGAATTAAAGTACGAGATTCTTCAACATTTCACTCCGACTTTCACCTGCTCCTAAAAATAGAAAATTTTTCCTGGTAAAAAGCGCCTTTCCACAACAGAGGAGACTCATGAAGCAGTAAATCATTTTTTAGTCTTAGAACATTGTTTGCAGAAGTGCATTGATTTTAAGGGAGATTGTGTTGAAAAATAATGTGATTTTTGTTAAAATAATTTTTTTCTTTCTCATTTCGCGAAATTTTCAAACCACCCTCTTAATTATTCTTATTTTGTTTTAACACATCTCTTTTAGGTTTTGTCCTCATTATAATTTTATTTCGTGTTTATCATGTAATTGTTCAGTACCATTAAAGTCAATATATTTCAAAATTAAAATTGTCCAAGCAAACATTTTATAAAACACTTGAATTTGCAGAAAAGAAAAAAATATTAAAAGAAACCTAAGAATTTATAAGCAGACTATTTATTTTCAAGTTAAATTAAAAAATTTATATAATATTTTATTATATAATTTTATGTAAGTTGAGAAAAATTTGAAAAATGTATTTTAATGATAAGTAAAATTCAGCACAGGATAATAATTTTCAAAAATGAAACTTTTTGTGTAAAGAAACATAATTAGAATTTAATAATTTAGAAGGCTTTATAGTAATTTTTCAATAATTGATTAGCAGACTATGAAAACCTATACACCAAGATTGCTTACAACAATAATATACGAAAATTATATAATTAAATCTCGTCTATTTATTGGGTTGATGCATAAATCATGAATTGGTAGGAAAATCTCTTCTCGTTCAAACCTGGCTAAACAATGGCTGGAAAAGTAACCTGGACCTTGAGAGGAAGTTATAAACAATAAAGGAGAATGTACCATAGACTAATTTTTTTTGTCATTATTGTAAACATATCCTACATTTATTCTATTGAAACCCACAATACATTTGCATCACTTCATCGTTGAATAATAAAGGTAAAATTTGAAAGAAGACTGCACCATTTTCTTTAGAAAAAAATTAATTTAAAAATAAATAATTATTAAGCATTAACATAAAATATAATTTTATAATTGGGAAAATATTTAATAATATTTTTTTAATTTTCTTAAAAAATTTTAAATTATATAATATAAAAAATATTATATTTTGTATAACTTAGTGTCGATACAAAAATGGGAGGAAACATTTTAACCATTATTTGTATTAGTTTATATAGTGAAAATAGGTCAATAGATGGAAAACGTTATGAAAAAAAATGACACCGAGGCTAATATTCTTTTAAATTCTTTGTTATAAATTAAAACTGTGTTTTATATATCAGCACATAAAAAATATTTAAAATGCAATTAATAAAACAATTTTCAAGTACATGAAAAAGTTATTTCTATTGAGAAAATCTTCACGTCTGAAACATTTCCTAGACATGAAAATGTCATGACAGATTTTTAAAAATATCGAAGAGAAGCATTCTCAATAAATATTTTTCATTGAAATGAGTTTTTCAAATAAATAAAATAAATAATTTCAAATATCCTCCGGGATTGACATTTTCATGAAAAATATAAAAAGTGAAACAAAATAAATCAGGAATTATTATTATTATTATTATTAAATCTTTTAATTTATTATTTAATAAAAAAAATAATATTATTAATAATAATATAATGAAATTTAATACAAAAATTTGAAATTTATATATCTTGAAATAATAAATAAACAGACATCGATTAGGATTAATTTTCACTATTGATATTTTCGATACATTAAAATATTTATTAATAATATAACTGAATACAATGTCAATTTGTTTGCAATATTTATAAATCTAAATGCACAAATCGAAAAGAAATTAGCTTAACTGGTGAAACCTGGAATCTAAAAAAGTATCCTTTATCCTATTCACAGAGAAAAACAATGAAAATATCAAGCTCGGGTTCGCTCGACTGAATATGAAACTTATTTATTTCGATTTAATCCAAAGCAACATGAACTGCTATTCTCAAATTTAGTAAATCTCCTATCGTCGTCTAATAAGGAATCGCTGAGGACGATCTTTTTTTAGCAATATTTTTAGTGACAATATTCAATATATTTCTAATATTATTTATTTATTTCCTCTTTATTTGGACATTTTAATCAATATCCGTTTACATAGTTAGTAACTTTCCATTAATTTCCCAACTCATTTAAAACAATTCTGCTTGCTTACTCCCCCCCATCTCAGTTTCAAGGAGTATCAAATATTTTAATTAATGAATAATTAATTAATTTAATTTAACTGTCTAGGAACACTTAAAAGCAGGGCTCGATATAATTGTCATTTCCATTTACTATTTTGACAATTTCTCCATAAAATTTACATTAATCTTCACGTTCGTCAGAGGCCTCACTGATTATTTTACAACCGAAACTTTTCTGAAACATGTGATTATCATAACAAATATAAATCGAATTTATTGAATATTCTTTGCACAAGAAAACCTTTAAAAATTTCATTTCACAGAGAAACTTGTTTTCAACAAAGCAAAAGAAAAATTGTTTTGATTTATTTTTCATTTTTTTAAGCGAATAGTATTTCAAAGAAATGAAATCTTTTTAAATTTCGATTAGATATAATCAGCGGAGAAAAAGAAGAAAATTAGATTTTTCTAAATAATTATTAAAATTGTTTCAATCGATACTAATTAAAAAATTGCGATTTTTCAAAATTTTATTTAATAAAATATGGAATGGAGAATAAAGATAACGAAAAATTAACACAGAATAGAGAACTACCTTTATTATTAGCCAAACATTTGCTTATTTTACTCAGATGCAAGGCCAACATCTCAACCTCGTCGATGTTCACTCTACATTTTCTGTTGAGCACATTCATTCTCAGATCTTCAATGGCTACTTCTAATTCTTCAAGCTTTTCAATTTCTGTATTAATGTCGAATATAAAATCAGTCATGGTTGCTTCAATTTTCATTCTTTCGTTTCGAATAGGAACACAGTTCGCTCCAGGAACACTGTTTATTAAAGTCTGGAAATGTTTAAACAAATTAAATTTTTTGTAGCTGGAATCATTTAATGAGAAAATTAAAACAATTTATAAAAATAACATATTTCTAATTTGTTATATTCACTGCAATTGGAAAATTAATCACTTTGCAATCAGGATGAGTGTATCGTGAATAATGAGCGTTACATCAGTCTAATCTATTTTTAGGAAGTATCATATTTTTTTGATTTTACCAAAAATTTTAATTAAAATTAAATATTTTATTTTAAAAACATTATAATAAAAAGATTCCGTATACAAATTCAATTTTAAAACTTGTTAATGTTTTGAAAGATATTTGATTGATTGTTTAATCTATTTCAATATATCAGATTGATTAAAACAATCTCAAAATGTTCAATAAATTTCTTAATGATCTCAGTCGATTATTTTTTCATCAAAACTCGGAGCTAAAAAAATATGAATTAAATAAAATAATAACATACAAAATATATTTTACACATATTTTATCACAGTGCACACAAAAATCAAAATCAGAAATTAAATCTCAATAAAAATAATAACTGATACCTAAGTTTTACAGTAGAATCTGCCTAATATGATCACATTGGGACCTCCTAGTTTTGATAACATTAACCGAAGGAGATAAAAAATTACGGTACCTATCGATTTTATTATATCAACATAAAAAACATTTTATTTAAAATTTTTACACTTCCCTAAAGTCACATTTTATGTTTTATTAGAAATATTCATTCTGTGTTTTTTGATGTCTCTTTGCGTTCAATACTGCCTTGAATTGTTCATATTCTTAATGTTTCTGAGTGTTTTTCGCACGATGCTGAGCACCGCGGCGAAATCTTTTTGCATTTACAAATCAGTTAGTGGATTTTCTAGAATTTTATCTTTTCAATTTTATTTTCATTTTTTAGTGATATATTGGAATTTATAAGAGATCGATAAATGTCTGAAGTTGTCACTGCTGTTTTTTGGACATCATTATCAATATCTAGCCACATATAATTCTTTTTTTGACATACCATCTGATTGTTGATCAAAGATATCGCTAGCAACATCATAAAATTTGTGAAATTCAGAATCTAGTTTTAAAAATCCACTCTTTTCGAATGAGTTTATGATTGAGTTCTCTACGATAAGCTTCCCCAACATTAGATGATAAAATTTAATTTATATAAATTAATAACATAAACCGAATTTTTGATTCCGATACACAGATTATTTTATTTAATTTACATAGAAAAAATCTGGGCATTATACTTTTATCATATTAAGTGGACTACTATACTTATAATATATAAATATAATAAATTAATAAATAAATAATTATAATGATTAAATTTAAAATGTGAAGAACTTCAATTTAGAAAAAACGATTAGCTGTAAATAAATATAAGAAATATAAATAAATACATATAATACAAATAAAAAAAAGCAATACAGAACATAAAAAATCATTAATTAACCTTTTTAAAAAATTCAAATTTGAAAGCACTTATAATTATATCAATTTTATATTTATAATACAATTTGAACAGAACGTAACTTAATTAAGTGAAGAATTAAAATAGATTGTAGACTCTTCATTATAAAATATATTATTTATATTAATAATAAAATAATTATCTCATAAATTAAGATAAAAATAACTAGAAATTCGAAACTGGGTATTTTTTAATATTTTGCCAAAGTTCTGTTATGATTTGAATATAATGAAAGAGTTCAAAATTGGCAATATCAACTATAAAAACTAATGTTTTTGTTTTTGTCAATATTAATTAACAATTTATATCTCCATAATAATCTATTTCAGGAACATTATCAAATGATTTGTTTGCTTCGAGATAGAAACTCAAGCAGTCAGATCAGTTTTATTTGATAATGATAAAAGTAGATAATGCATATATGCACTCAGTTCTTAAAGATCTTGGAAAAGTATAAATCAAAATTATATAATAATAATATAAAATAATATAAAATTAATAATAATAATAATAATAATAATAAATAATGATAATAGTACTTTAAGTGATTTAGTACATTCTATATATTATTAGTTACCCGTTAATTGACTTTTATTTTCTCATTTAATTTAAAAATACTAAAGAAATTACATGATAAAATATTTTACCACTGATTAGAAATGATGATGGAAATAAAGTTGAAAAAGTTATTTATAAATTAAGTTTTTAATTATTGAATATGAAAACCAATATGACTAATACCATGAAAAAGTTCTCCCTTTATATAAAACCATTTTTATTGAAGATTGAAATTATCAACTTTTATAAAATGATCTTCAATATACATAATAAGAATGAGTTACACCTATCTTTTTACTCTCATTCCTTAACGATCTTAATTTCACCCTGACATGTGCCATCACCTAAAGACTATACGAATCGTATACCATTAAAAGTGAAATGCTTTTATAAAAAATGTAATGAAATAAAAATTACAAATCCCAACCTCCAAAGTTCTCAACAAATGTAAAACAAATGCAAAATATCGAAAACCGGGCTTTGACGAAACTAAACAAAAAAAACTGGATTTTATATTCCGTTGTACGGAATTTCATTTAACTCCGTAAAACTCGTGGTTTAATACTTAGATTATATTGATTTTATTATAAACTATATTTAGTAACTGTTTTTGTATAATTTTACTTGTACTAACAATCGATAATAATACCTTGTTTAAAGTTTGAAGTTTCTAATTTGATTATACAGACTGCCAACAATAATTTTAACCACTCATAATATAATATAAATATATTATCTTTTTAATAATTAGTCTTTTTCAGGGTTAGATAAAGTAGGTCTAGGCAAAAATGTTAGCTAAAGAAAAAACGAAAAATTGATTCTGAATGCAGAGTTTTTAAGAAAAAAATGGAACGTATGTTATTTTTTCAGTCAAACAATAAAGCATTATGTCTAATTTGCAATGTCACAATTCCAGTACTTAAAGAATTGCAATAAAATTCCTTATTATATTATTCATTATTGCATTAATAAATAATCTGTTTCAGTTAATAATATTGATTCATTACATTATATTTCCAAAATAACTTCTTAGAACTTTGGCTGCCAAAGCTTTAAAAATTGATTAGTTTGATCCTTCGTTCAAAAATCTTGATATGCCTATAATCCAAAGAATAATTTAACGGATTATATTCTTCAATCTTACACATTCTATCCAACATATCCCGCATAAAGTGCTATTTTTGCAAATGTGAATTGTTTTATTACTACTAAATTTAGTAAATGTTGCTTAGAAGTGTTGCTTTAAAATGTTCAATTTCTTATTAAGTAATACTTATGTTGTATTTACTATATTAATGTTTGAATTATTTTAATATGTATTTCGCAACAATAGACATATTAAAATAAGAAATAGTCAGTGTCTTGGGAATGGAAGCTTTTCATAACAGTTAAATAATTTCTCTTAAGTATAACTCCATTCAGTCACAGAATTATGGAACGTTTGCTTCCATATTGGGATATGTATTTACCAGATAATATTTCGTTGATCGTACACTAAATATGGAAAACTTCCCAATGTAAGTCTAACAGTTGGTTAAAGTTTTAAAAATCACTATTTCTGGGTATGACATCTATTTTTGATTAATACATTCAACTTTTCAATTAGTGATGATGTCATTCCTTCATGACTCTGCTTCAATTTCAATAATATTTTCATTAATGTTTGGTCTGGGTTTTCATTTATATTATTGAAATAAATCTGGTTTTGTACGCCCGTACTAATTATCCATAAAAATATTTCTTTGAATAGTAATTAAAAGAGTGATTATACTTAAACGACCATTGCTTATACTTTCTCTCAAATCAGGGAAAACAATTTTCGTTTAATTTTTCCTATCGAATGAAATTTTCTTTGATTTATGCTTTGTACTTCCTAATCAAACTTTATATATTTGTCAGTAGGGATTTTATTCCAAAGAAATTCCCGTAGAATAATCTTCAAACTTTTAGGTAGCCCTTTTTATTCATGTCAAAGTCAATTGATTTTAATTTTTGAAACCAGAATTTTCAGCTTGAGGATGAAGGGTTTTTTCAATCAAATCTTAACATAACTTGATCAATTTTTTACAAGCCTGTTAAAAAGTAGTTTTAAAAAAATTGTGGAATTTTCCCATCAACTTTGTTTAATATAAATTAAGTAAAGCCCTTTCACAATTTTTCTAATTATTTTCAAATTAATTAATTATTTTAAAACTATTGAGCTTTTGTTTATATTTACTCATTAAAAATTAATTATTTTTAATAAAATTTTGTTAAAGATAACCTCAAATTAATTCTGATAAAAATTCTTATCTCTCTATACCAACAATATGATTCGTGAATAATTTATAATATAAAATTAATTATTGCAGTCTATGTAATTATTTTCTTAAAGTAAAACAATAATTAATAACAAAATGAAATTTTTAATATTAATTTCATATAATAAAGATGCTACAAAAATTAAATTGTAAGAAGAAAAACTTTTTTTCACATTAACATTTATGCTTTATCGATTTTTTAAGCATTATTTTTGTATAATTTAAATGTAAATATATTTTGAAAATTTTATCGAAACCCATCCGTCGTAAATATAATTTTGACTATATCACATAAAATCCAATAATTGATTTACAGGTATGCAATGATAATTTTCATTAACGAATAATTTGGTTTTATTCATAAAAAGAAAATGTAACAAGTGAAAACAATAATGTAATAAAAAATTAATTAAATCCCACAACAAATATGGAAATCATCATCATAACATATTTGTATAATTTTAATAAATAAATATAAATATAAAATAAATTATTGTAATCAATATAATTGTAATATATAAATCATTGTTAAATAAATCAATCATCGTGTATTTTTCTATATATGAAATATAATAAATTTCCAATTGTCATTTTTTATAAATATTACTTTTAGAACAAAAAAATATTTTTTTTGAAAACAGAAAAATGAATTTTTTACATCTAAAATTTCTTTAATTAAAATTAAGAGTATCGAAAACAATATTAATTACTGAATTACTTAATAAATAATCAATTTTTTTCCTATTTTAAGATATTTTATGTTATACTGATTGGAATAAAAAAAACATTTAACAAGTATGTCAACAATATCTTTTAAGATTAATTATTTAATTTGCACATTGTATTATCTATAATTACAAGAACGCTTCGTAAGTACCTTCTTATTAAACATTTCCAGATAACTTCAAAAAGCTCATCGAAAATCTGAGCTTGACATTAGTTTTAACTTCATGTCATTTAAAAAAAGATGACTGAATAATATTTTTCAGTTTCTTTTCACAATTAAATTTTTGTGTATTTTTCTCTAGTAGAATGAAATCATCTTAATACGAAGGTGAGGTGAAAAGTTCTCGATCTAACAAAGAAAAGAACATCAATTAAATAAAATGGATAATATTTTTTAAAAATACAAGTCTGTGTAATTGCGTTATGATTTCCAAACTATTTCATTTCATTATTTTTTCGTTGTAACAATTGTTTGAATTAAACAATTACCTTATTTTTTCAAAAAATAGAACATCGCGATGTGATTAAGAATTTCATTTTGAAAGGCTTAACTCCAACATAGATTAAAAATAAAATGGATTCTACACTTGGTGATTCTGCTCCATCATTTTCAACAATCAAATGTTGAAATTAAAATGATTGAAATGATTTGAATTTACGTGTAGTCGCACATCGATTAAAGATGATGAACCTTCGGAAGACAATGCACATTCAAAATTGATGAATTTATTGCAAGAATGAACAACACAGTTTAGGATGATCGTCGTAAAAAGGCTCATGAACTTGCTGATATTAAAAAGATTTAGATGAACGCATACGAAAGATTCTTCAGGCTCTGTTACATATGAAAAGGTTAGGTGCATATGCAACAATTGATTAAGAGTCAAAGAATGAATCTGACAAATCAATGTTTACAGCTGTTTCAGCATAATTAAGTTTGATTTTTACGACAATTCGTTACTGTTGATGGAACATGGATACACCATTATAGCAGTCAAATCAATGGGTAGAAGCACGTTCCAGTGCACCACAATAGGCAAAAGTTTTTCCATCAGCAGGAAAACTTATGACAACATTTTTTGGGATGTGAAGGGAAATATTGCCTGATTATCTGGAAAAATGAAAAACAATCACAGGAAATATATTATGCATCATTATTGAGCAGATTGAAGGACGATATCAAGAATAAACGTCCGCACCTAGAAAGGCAAAATGTGCTTTTTCATCATGTAACATCTCATTCATCAATAGTTGCACATGGAAAACTCTATGAAGTACGATATTAATTGCTTCCTCCTCCACTATACTCTCCGGATTTGACACCGAGTGATTTTTTCTTGTTTCCTTTGAAAATTCAATTCAGGGAGTAAAATAGGAAACTAATCCATATTCCGAAAGTCTTGATAAATCATACTATGCTGATGGGATTAAAAGACTTGATTATCATTAGAATGAATCTATATCATGTTGAAGATAAAATATAATTTTTGTCAAAAAAGTTTGTTCTTTCTTTCTTATACCGAGAACTTTTTATCAAACCCTCGTAAATTTAACTAAATCAATTATTTATTATTTTGAAGATTATATTTTTTGGTACTGATTTCTTCAAGTGCACAATCAATAATTTATCAACATGTTTCTAAGAAATGTTTTAGTGTTATGTTATTTCTCATCTTTTGGAGATTTGTTATTCCCTTTAACAAAAGTTCTTTAAAACTAATTATTGTAAAAGTTTAAGTAACAAATACTTTCCTATTTTTAAGTAATTATTATAATTATTACGTGTGATTTAATTATAATAATCCCCAATCAAAAACGATTTTAAGGCATTTAGGAATTTTTGGAAAATCATTAGGTGTGTTTTTATTGATAAACTTTCAAATAATTAGACTTTATTTCAAATAATATTACTTTTATAAAAATAAAAATCATAATTATTAATATTCTAAAACGCTTTAATTCGGTAAATGTCACTACTTAACAAATAAAATTAAATTTACTGAATTTTTAAGTTTGAATGAAATCTCTTAATTTAATTATCATTCCTCACATTTTCCTCAAATGAAAATATTTTAAATTTGTTAATTAATTAAAATTAAATTAAAATTATTATTTATAAAACCTGTAATTTTTGAATAATTTATAGATTCACATTACCTAATGTGATTTTGTAAATGAACGTAATTACAAGTAAGGACCATTAAATAAGTTTGGTACCTCTTATCAAAAATTTTAAAAATAACTATCTGTAAAATTATCAATAACTCATATAGATTCATTCGTTGAGTCTACTTTATTTAATTTTTTTGGTTTAAATTTTATCTTGATACGTTTAAGAATAATAAAAATAGCAGTAATATAATAATAATAATAATAATAATAATAATAATAATAATAATAATAATAATAATAATAATAATAATAATAATAATGAAAATAATGAAAATATTAAAATTAATAAAAAATTAACAATTTTTTACGACAGGATTACTGCCTAAATGGAATAACCTAAATAATTACTTTTCCTGATCTAGGGCAAAAGTAATTTTTCTTCTTTTTGTTTGAGTGGCAGGAAATCAGATCTTTGGTCTGATTGGGCTGTTATAATTAACGATCTATCAGTTCTCAGAGCAACCGGTCTGATTCGCCAGTGGGAGCTATAAAAGCAGCTCTTAGAACTGGGGGTTTAAAAAAAATTCAGAGGTAGTTGGGGACGTGTTGAATAGGCTCCCAAGTAAACTGATAAATATAGAATTTCTGGTACTTAAATAGACCCGGGTAGTCCACTGTTAAGTATGATCTGAAGCCGATTCCAGGCTCTTTGCATATCCATTCATAATAATAATTTATTTTTTATTGTTAATAATTTTCATTTTTAAAATTTTATTTCATTGGTCGAAGATGTCGCAAAAGTTGTGATTTTGAGATATTTGATATTTTGTGACACAATTATGGGAAATTGTAATAATTGTGAAGTGGTTTGAGACATCATTTGGAACAAATGGTTGATGCATATGTCGTTTAAATAAAATTTTAGAACTTATGAATTATTTTTTTATTTGTTTATTGAAAAACTCCTAATTATTTAGAAACAGAGCTACAACATTTTTGTCAGACCTTAGACTGAGTTTGGTTAATGCAAGATATGATTTTAAATAAAAATGATCTTCATTTATTATGTATCTGAGATAACAAGATATATCTTGTTTAGAATACACCTAAATAATATTTATCTAAAAAAATATTTCCAAGAATCATTAAGAACCAATAAGCATTTTAAACATGTTTCGATATTCCGATGATTTATATCTCTGATTCTAAATAATTTGTAGAATTGCCTAAGTCCTTCCTACATTACATTCATTAATTTCATTTTAAAGGTCTAGAAGATAAGTAATATTTATGTTCAATTATTCCTGGTATTCCAAAAAATTAATTTCGTGAATATGATTTTTGGAAAATTCGATATCTTCCATTTTAAGAGACTAATTTCTATATTATATTTTTGTTAAAATCCGTTCATTTACTCTTTTTATTTTATTAGAGCAAGTTTTCACTCTGATAGTACTAACGTCGATACCTAATTGACAATGGAAATCAATAAATCTTTAATTTAGATTAAATAAAGTTATTAATTATTAATCGGTTATAATCTAAGGAATCTGACGAATATTAATGGAAATTAAAAACAAAATTTAAGACACAGTGATATTTTGTCTGTAACCATTACTCTTGATTATAGAACTTAGAACAATCTGGATCCCTCAAAAGAAATTCAAAGATAATAAAGATTAAAGATTTAGACTGGTCTGAAAATGATAATTAAATATTCACAGTGTTAAATTAACACCAAATTTCCAAAAATATTTTTCTTTGTGAAAATTCCTTAAATAAACTTAATAATGAAAAAATAAAAAATGTATTAAAAATATATTAAATGCAGACACTGGCGCCAAATTAATTATATTTTTGACTGTCATAAATAATAAATTTGAAGCATGAAACACTGAATATTGATTTTAGATCAAATTGTAATTTGAAATTCCATAAAAATTAAAGAAAATATCATTTCAGAGAAACAAATGATAATATTTATTAGTGGAATGAAAGACAATATCTGAAAATGACTTATCTGACTTGCAGATAAATATTTATAAAATTAAACTTTCAAAAGTACAAAAAGGAAATGGAAAATGACATCTTACATGACTTACATCTAGAATTTTTATAATGTAGAACACATTTTCCAAATTTATTAAAATGTACTTTATTGATTTTCTGTGAAACTGTGAATGTCAGATGAAAAGAGATATTCTTCTTTATTTTAACAAATATGATCATGAATTAGATAAAATTTCCCTGATTATAATAATACTAACATTATAAAATTATATTATTAATAATATAATAATAATATAATTAATAATAATA
>JBBMKC010071592.1:0-17317 GCA_037834085.1 Bipalium vagum | reverse complement strand
TCCATATTTAATTTTCAAATGTTTAGCTAGAATAATGTTAAATATTAATTTATTTAAACAAAAACTACTTGGTATTTAATATGTTAAAAGTAGTAAAGCTTCTTTTGGAAGATCATGTATTAAGGTGTTTTAGGAAGTACCCTTCAAAATTTTCTATGACGAATAGACTTTTTGTTGTATTATGATGTTTTTTTTAATTTTGCAATGGAAAAATTGTTACTCAAACAAAAACTTATATTTGTGACTCATGTGACCTATCACATTTGTCAATAGTGATTTTTAAAATTTAAAACAGGTGATTTTCCGGTTAAAAAAATCAAATTTTCTGGTATTCCAGAATTGTTTTGACAACAGCAATAATATTAATAATAATAATGAAATTAATAATAATAATAATAATAATAATAATAATAATAATAATAATAGTAATAATAATAATAGTAATAATAATAATAATAATAATAATAAATAAATAATAATAATAATAAATAATAATAATAAATAAGAGAATAAAATAAGAATGATAAAATTTTAATAAATATAAAAATAAATTTTTTGTTAATCTCTCTTTTGGACAGATGATTTTTTTTCATTACGTCCTGATGGACCCGATTAACCTGATTCGTGAGACTTAAGACATCTAATGCTGCCTTCCGATTATAATAATGACTCTTTTTATGTCAGCATTGGCTGAATCAGCCTAGATCAGAATCAGATTCAGCTCTCGACAATATATAAAGACCTGGCAGAACTGGATAGAACTGCTGGGTTCCGTGAATCTCGACAGACCCTAAAGGGTACTCGTGGTTGGTCAAGGAGTCTAGTTCAATTCCAAGCTGGTGAGACGTTTCATTTTCATTTTATTTATTTTCTTTTATTGTAACGTATTTTGTAAAAGTATTTTATCTTTATCTTATTATAATTGAGTATTGGTTTATTAATTTATTTTTAATCAAAATTATTGTTATCTTTTTTATTGATTAATATTGAATTCATTAGATACATTTTGACCTTATCGACTCATTAATAATGTTACTGTATTACCATTGCCTCAGTAGTCTGCCATCAGTAGCATACTGTTTGGATCCGAATAGACGTATGACAAGAGGCGATTGACGTTATATATCAGAGGAGCGTTAATTTAAGAGTGTGATTGTTGGGTATTTCAAAATACCTTAATTATATTCATTCCATCATTTATCTTTATATTTTATATATTGGAAAGCCAATTATTATTGGTAAGAGAATTATATAAAAATTTACCATAGATACATATTTTTCTATCTCCACGACTCTATTCTTTAACAAAGTTAAATAATATGTAATAAATAATGCATTAATTGACTTTTAAAAGTTATATAACAAAATTTGAGGATATTTTGAAAATATTAATTTAAATAAATTATAAGTCTTGATTGTAAAACTTAATTTTTATATTTCATTTTTAATTTCAGTCGTGTGAGGTGCGCTTTCAGATAATTATTATTAAAAATAATAAACATGAAAATATTTCTTATCTCCATATGTCATGTGTAGAAAATCTTTACAATAATTATTTTTTAGGTTTTCTTTATTTATATCACAGTTTTACGGTTATTATGATTTTCATATCCCATATATAATTAAATATATACGTGATTAGTGGAAAATAAATAAGTTTTTTCTCTGTTTGTCTTAGATTATTATTCAAGGCTTCTCGAATATAACCAATTAAATACATATATCAAAATAATAAATTAATCCCTATTTCTAAACATGAAAGCAAAAGTTATTTAGATTCAGTGAAATATAATCATTCTTAAATGAAGTATTTCATTAAAGGAGGAAGGCTCATATATTCACATGATAAATTACCCTAGGGGAAGATCTTAAAAATTAATTATCTATAAAACAAAATAATAACCTTTTCTTTTTTAAATTTCGTTTATTTTTAATATATGCAGAAAAAATCAGAAAAATCTTTTTCTCGTTGTTATTTTTCAGAATTATATTTTCTGAAAATGTACGATTTTTACATTTTCATAATTTCTTATAAATATTACGTCAGTCAAAAAGTAATCAACAAATAAAATTTTCAAATATGTTTAATATGATTTTAGATTATTTTTTAGTCGAATACTTTAAAAAAATATAAATAGAACATTTTACAAATCAATTTTTTGTTTTGTTGGGTTTGTGCAAGATATCACCCGAGTAGGGTTAATTATGGAGGCCACTAGAAAAAGTCAGAATAATAATGATGATGATGATAATTTCTCAGATCACTAAGCAGTGCACAGTAGTAGTGAGAGTCAATGTTTCCTTGGACAAAGTCAATTTTGATCAGACCTTTTGCATCTCAGAGTACACTGAGAGTCAGACATTTACGATGAGATGTCCGTGAACGAAGCATGTTTGGTGCCTTTTCCTCATTAAATACTCATTCGTGAAACTCAAGCATACAATATGGAATGTATAAACTTAATCGAGACTCGTCCTCTGCTACAATATTCTTCAAAAACTCTGTTCAAGAGAATGAAATAGGTCCAGATTTTCTTGACATGCTTTTATTCGTTTTTGTCGCATCTCTGGTGTCAAAAATCGTATGACAAATCTACTACATAATTTTCTGACTCTAATACACTCTAGCATATTCTGCACAGTCTTCTTTCTTAAATTAAGTTCAGTTGAAAGCTTTCTCTGGGTAATTCGCATCTCTTCTTTGAAGATTATCTTCAATTTTTTTCGAATTTTTGTTCCCCAATTTCTGTAGCTTGCCAAACACAAAGGAAAACTCTCTAATTCAATTGTATACAGTCTCTTTCCATATTCTTCCTCCAGTTGAGAAATAATATCTTTCTTTTCTGTCTTCTTCAACAGCAAAAACCGTATGATACTTCGGAATTCCACTTGATAATACATTTTTTTTAAAAAAGTCGTACCTAATGTTAACAAAAGCTTACCACTTAAAACAAATATAATAATACTTACCTACATATATATATTAATTTATTCATTTTTAAAATTTTATGTAATTCTTAATTATATTTCTATACGAGTCTAAGGACTTTTATCCACACCACGTATTTAATAATAATTTTTACTAATATTAAAGTATAATGGTAAATAATTTTTGACTCTAACAAGATTTGTTTTAACAGGTAATATTTAATAAAATGACTGAATAATAAATATAATAATAAATAATTTATCCGTAATAAAATTACGTTTGTTTAAAAAAATTGTAAATTAAGCTGAAAATTTGATATCCATATTGTTATTAAATTAATGTTTAATGTATTCCTGCTTTGTTCAATTATATTTCTTTCATATCTTTAGATTTTATTCTAAATTTACCTTTATTTTTCAATTAGGAAATACTAATCGGATTACGAAGTTATCAGGTATCTCAACAAAACAAACAATTTGTGAAGATTAATTCATTATTATTTGAAGCATAGACTTCTTGAAATATATGATTTGCTAATTAATGTACAACTCATAAAAATCAGTAACTTTGCATATAATAAATTCAACAATTTTGACATCTTGTAAAATATTTTCGCGATTTAAATTAAGTACATTTTAAAATTGTGAATATTATTGATGAATTTTAATATTATTTATTAAATAATAATAAATAATATTTATTTATTATTATTAAGATTTTTAATCTACTGTTTAAAATGAAATTTAAATTATGAAATTAAATTAATGAAGTCTGTGATTTATGGAGCTAAATCAAAAAGTTCAATGAATAATCATTTAATTTCAATATATTAAAACAAAAAATAAATAATATTTATCTGAATTAATTACACTCTGAAGTAAATATATGACAGATCTTTATTAATAATATAACGAAATCATTTTTATTTGTTTAAATCTTTTTTTAGTAAATAGAAAAATTATAATTTTAAAGTACATTCATAATAATATTTTCAAACACTCCAACTGGGAAACGATTATTTTGGTTAAATATCTGTAGTAAATATACAAATATGATTTTCTCTACCAAGCAAAAGTATACTAATGGATGAGCCGATGTAATAAGGATCTTGAGAAAAAGAATGACAACCATCACCAATGTTAATCAATGATAAAAGTTTTGCCCAATTTATTTATGTCAAGATCACTTATCAGTGAGTACAAACAGACTTAGGCACTCAAGTCATCCATCTAATTGTAAATGATAACTTAATATTATTAGTTTTAGATTGTAAAGAAATAAATAGTGGTTTTTAACATTGAACTTTAAATGAACAAATCACAGCTTAAGCAAAATTTTATTTATCAAAATAAAAACCATTTCATTGTACACATTTCTCAAAAGGAGTCACAAGCTTTGGACTTGGATATTTCTTTATTAAAATTTTTTATTGATTTGACTTTTTAAAAGATTTTGCTTTAAACAAATTTCATTTAACAATTCATAATGCAAAAATGAAGTCATAAAAACTGTCATTCATTTCTTTACCACCTAATACCTAGAGATCATACTTAACTTTAACATTATGGTTTCATAATAAACATAGAATTAAAGAAATTGATGAATTGGTTTATAAAAAGTAAAACTACTAGGGTCATGTAAAAGTTCGTGCTCAAAAAAACTTATACAGAAATTTTATATTCCAAATATGATTTTACCGTTATTTTCAAAATTTAATAACTACATTCTATAATTAAAATGTGTAATTTTATTTTTATTGTCTAATTTTATTTAACTAGGAATTTATCATTTGTTTAAATATTGAAATATTGACTGTAAGTTTTTGAATTTCTAATATTTTTTTTCAAATCTGAGATTAAGATGACTTCTACAAAATTTGAGGTAAGACCATTGTTACGTCACTATTGGAAAAGATGCTTGAACACGAGGCATTCTTGTAAGTAATATGCGTGTTTGATGGTGAAGGACTGCTGCTAAGTAGTTCAAGCCACTCAATAATGGAGATCTGAATCTTGAAGACAAGCCACGTTTAGGTTGACTTCACTGCTAGTGGATGATGAATTGATTACAGCATTAAAAGACAATCCTTCTTCAAGTTCACGCGATTTAGCTGAAAATTTGGTATATATCAAACAACTAAGACACTTACAGCATTTCGGTTTTATTCAAGATCTACACTTCCTAAGTGAAGAGCAAGCGAGGAGCAGAGTTGCAAAGAGCTACTTGAGAACCCAATAGATAATTGCTTTTGGAGGCGTATGATTACATCAGATGAAAAGTGGATATACTTATTCAATCATAACCTTGCTGTGTGTCTGGTGAAATTTTGAAGGAATTCTTCATTATGAACTGGTTCCAAATGGTAAAGCCATAACTACAGAGCTTTATTGCAAGTAGCTTAATCTTGTTTATGATGAATTTAAGCTGAAGTATCCTGTCCTTTTTCCTCGAAAGTTGGAATTGTTTCACCAGGACAATGCCAAGCCACACACTGCTCTGATAACCTAAGAAGAATTTGAAAACCTGGAAGAAGTTGAGATCTTGTCTCATCCTGCTTACAGTTCTGATGCTGTACTATCTGATTATAGGGGGTTTTGTTCCATGCAACAGTCCCTCAAAGAACGCGGATTCGAATGTGGAGCTAAAATTGAGGTGGCCTGTAAAGAGTTTTTCGAATCAAAATTAGTACTTTGACCAGATAAGAATGCTATAGAACTTTTTAAAAGTTAAGAATCAAAATTGTACTTTTAATGACCAAATTTGTGTTATTAAACGGAAATTAAATGCCGAATTTTGGAAAACCTCACCAAGTGAAAGTGCTATAATAGAGACTTTTCATCGTTTTTGTGAGATTGGCTCGGTGGAAGTTCGTGAACATTCTGAAAAACCAAGGCTGATCACTGAAAATGAAGTTCAGAAAGTGAGTGAAGTTATTGAAAGTGACCCACAATGCAGTGTTCGATCTGTTGTATCCACCTGCTCCATTTCGCGAATAACAACCCATCGATTTATGAGAGAACAGTTATCATTGAAAACCTTTAAGGTTCATTTCACTCAAGAATTACATAAAGAGGGTTTGCAAGACAGAGTTGATATGTGCAAAACCTTGGTCCCAATGTTAGAAAATGTGGATATTCAGAAAAATATTTTCTTTTCAGATGAAACAACGTTTTACCTAAAAGTATTAATAAATAAACATAACGTCAGATATTGGTCAGAAAGTAATCCACGTGTTACTTTTGAAACTGCTAGAAAATTCCAGAAGGTAAATGTTTGGTGTGCTTTGTCAAAAAAATTACCGGTCTTTATTTCTTTGAAAATGAGACTGTTAATGGCCAAAATTATCTATTAATTTTATTTATCTATCAAAACTATTTATGTTTTAAGTGAGGAAAATGTACAAAGTACGGTCTCTGGTATTTCAGCAAGATGGAGCACCTGCGCATTTTCGACAAATGTACCACATTATCTTGACGCTCATTTTCCGAACAGGTGAATTGAAAGAGGTGGTTCAATTCGATCGACCCCACGTTCATCAGATTTAACTCCTCTTGCCTTCTATTTATGGGGCCATTTAAAGAATAAGATATACAAATCTGAAATAAAAAATATTGACAATTTGAAAACAAAAATCACCGAAGAAATAAAAAATGTTACCACAGAAAATTTGAATAGCGTATTTTCGAATATTGTAAAAATGATGAATTTGTGTATCAGTTAATAGTAGTCATTTACAAAAATTGTTGTACATATTTTTATATGAAATAAAAGTTAACAGATTTGTAAAGCAAGCGATTAAATATCTTAATCTGCTTAAATAATTAAGTTTACTTTCCGCGGTGACTTATAGGATACCCTGTATATTATATGTTTTTCAAATAATTTAATCTAAATTGAAGCAAAAGTGTAACACCTTTAGGCGTTACAAAACCTATTTTCGTTCGGTAAAGCACGCAATTAACCCGGTGATATACCTCAATAAATTCAAAAAAGGTACTTGATTGTTTAAGAAATTAGAGCGTGAACTTTGTTGATAAACCTAACCGGCAGATGTCCGTGAAGCGTGGCAGATTTGAAACAACTGTATAAAATAAGAATTAGAGTGTCCAAATTCTCAAAAATTAAACAAAAAATATAAACAAGACACGGCATGAGAGGATCACCTGTACCACAGACTGTACCACATAACCAGGTTTGAGGTCAACAAAAAATTCCAATTTTTTTATTTATATGGTGTTATCTGCAAACTCTCGACTTATTATTATCACCACAGCCTTGATTGCGTCATAAATCCTCTATGAGTTTAACTTCGTGTGACTGAAGACCCACGACTCCATTAACAGAATTTACTTTTTGAAAACCAACGTAACATCAAGAAACAATATTAATTATTTTATTTTTCTTTTTGGCTTGTAGAAGTTATTAAAATCAAATAGAAGACAACCATTTGTAAGGTAATAGGATCTGTAAAACATTTTTAATTAAGAAATTTATATTTATATTTGAATTTATCATTTGATTTGTACTAATAAAACCACAGGAACACGGCTTCAAACCCTTCTAACAGATATTTTTTATTTTCATTCAATAATCACATAAGCCATATTGTCTGGTTAGGTTTTGCAACCTTCTCTCTGTGGCAGAATTCACCAAATACCAAAGAATTCAATGGGAAACTATATTTACTCAAAATAGCTAACTTAGCAATTTCAATCTTTCAAACCATTAGCACCCTCGTTAATAACCTACCGTATTATCATGGAAAATAAAACTGTAACAAAAATGTTTGTTTCAGCGGGTTTTCATCAATTATTAGAATCCAATATTAATTTTTAATCATTAAATAAGGGAGTGTTGTGGGGTGTCATAATGTTTTACTTTACGTATAACAGACATTAGCGCACAAGGTTTTATTTTTAAAGATTTTTTATTAAGGATAAATTTATGATGCTCGCAGACAGTTCGGAAATGGACCGAGATTGATTTATATATTTCCGCATAGGACATAAGCTTCCGTTAGGAGTAATTAGTATGATTTAATTCACAGCTAATTAATATTATATGTATAATGCTATTGGTGTGTTTTCCGTCTTAGTTTTTTATAATTTTTAACATAGGAAAAAATCCTGTCTCACAAATATGGTCGAAGAGAGGTTAATGGACTTCATTATTTTTCTTTACATTGTATATCTTTATTACTACCTTTTCTTAAACAAATTTAGATTAATAATTTTTTATTCAAAAATTGTTAATGTTTAACCTTTAGTTTGTAATATGGACACATGTAGTGAATGCTAAGTCACGGCGAAATATAAAATATTTAGATACTTTTCTTTAAAGAAAAAAAGTCAAAGATACCTGTTTTTAATTTTATTTTATTTTTACTAATGTCGGGTTTCAGTGATAGTAATAAATAATAAATTAATAATTAATAATCAGACAAACAAGTTATTTTTATGTCCAAAGAGACTTATCGAGATTTAGAGTTAGATGTATGTTACAGAAGAAGAGTTTTGATAGAAAAGAGTTCGAAAACGTAGTGGCAATAAATGATGAGAGACAGAACAATATCAAAGACTATAAGAAGATGCATGGAAGACTGAACGTTAGAATAACGTTGAAGGGAGAAACGTTGTTTATTGGACACCGGTTCGCGAATCAAAGTGATTGCAAGGGCAGTTGATAGGAACGGAATTATAGAGATGTGAAGACAATTTGTAATGCAGAAGCCATACCAGACTAGAGACTTGGGTATGTTCGTGATAGAATTAACAACAAACGAGCAAAGGTCACAACAATTATTGTGGTGAAATCGGTGACACCAGATATCATCGGAGGTATACAGTTACAGAAACAATCGGTTTTGTTTTTAACCAAAGTCAGGGCAGAGAAATATTACATCATGGGGCGGATTATGACCTAGAACGTGTGTGCGGGATCAAAGAAAAATTTTGTGTGACGATAATGGTAGGCCAGAGAAATCAAAGAGCGTTGAAGGCATTGAGGATCAAAGAAGACTCAACGTTATTTAAAACTTATACATGTATTCGAAGATGCACTTATGACCGACAAATGAGACATTGGCTGCACTCATCAAAAGAAACCTCACATTTTAACCGATGGTAAACTAATTAATATCAAACTTTAAGACAGCCCATGAATCTGGAAACTAAAATCAACGAAGCTATTCAGAATTTGTATGAGAACAGCATAATTATGAAATGCAATTTATCTTGGAATATGCTGTTGATCTATGTATGGAAGAAGGATAAGGAAAAGGTCAAATTATGTTTGGATTTCAGGTAGTTAAACGAAATTACGAAGAGACCGGCATTCCCCATGTCTAATGTAGATAAATTATTGGATCACTTTGGGGCACTATATATCTCAGTTCAATAGACCTAGAGAATGCGTGCTAACAAGTTGAGAATTTTAAGAAAAGACAGCTTTCTCCACGAAAAGCAGACAATTCATTTATATGTATTTTTAATATTATGTTGATTCTATTTTGAAAATTTTGTTTTAATTAATTAACCATTTTAACAATCGATTACTTTATTTTTTATTAACTTTGATGGTTGTTGACTGGTTGAATAGTAAAGGTAATTTGAAAGTTCAGATGGAAACCAGTGGTTGTTATATTGATGTGTGTTGATATATAGGGGTGCAGTTCAAGGTGTTCACTATTGATTTCATCTAATTCAGTAGGATTAACAGAGAAATTAATCGTAATAAAGGATTGTGGAGTCAAATAAGGATTGCTGGGTAATTTTAAAATATTAACATTTTTAAGATATCTGAAGAATAAGGTTTACAGTGTCCAGATACCTCATTTTAATTATACAAAAATTAATGATACATCGAAAATTTTGAAATTTTCTCACATTAATCAACCTAATTATTATTGGTAAAAGAGAAGATTATTAAATTTGTTATAAAATTCCTTTGCAAACTGTTTTCAGCTAAGCGCTTTTTCCTGTTCTTTTATTTATAAATAAGTGAATGATTGATTGGTTCTTGGACATTTTTGCAATACAGTTTTTTCACGAGACAATAAACTCAAAAATTAGTTTATTATGTTTATAAGCTCTTTTAGATAAAGAGAATTCTTTTTATACATAAAATAAAATTAAAAATTTTTAATACAATCTTATGAACCAAGAAATTAATTAAAAGGTGCATTAATTCTCGTAGAAGATTAAGATCACCAATAATGATATATTTAAAATAAGGTCAAAAAACAATTTATTTTAAATATCTGAATATCTAATGTATTTGTTATGCTACCGAATAACAGTACCATTAACTCAGATGTTTATTGTCAAAAATATCATATGCTTGAGGAAACAATGCTGATGATGCTCCATAGTCGTCTCGAAACGTCGATATTGCCAGATTTATGGGTAGAACTTCTTTTTAACCATGGAAAATGCTTTGACTGATTTTAATGTAGCTCTTTGTCAAAATATAAATGTTAACAGTTGTATAAAAACTCTAAATTAATTTATCCTCCTAATACTATGAAAAGAACTTGATGAAACATAATTAAAACAATATCAAAAATATTCATCATCATCGTCCCAATTACATCACTACAGTTATTTAATACCTTAAAATTAAATGTCTGTCTTAAAATTCGACGATTTAATTATTTAATTAGAATAAAAATAATTAGAATCCTTTAAATTTGTAATTAAGAGTTTTTTGTTCTTTTGTCGTGTTATTTATTTATTTAATATAATTTTTAAAATTCCATCCTGGTTCATTCTTAACAATATTTTATGAATAAGAATTATTAAAATATACAAAATTTTCCATTGTGATTATAATTTATAATTTTATTATAATTTATGTTTATATTTATAATGGGAAAATGTATTGATTTTTTCAGTTATTATTCAACCATAGACAATTAATATCGAGATATTTTTTGGCTGAAATTGATGTGATCAACAGGCATCTGGTGATAATGATGAAAGATTGATCAACATTTCAAGACTATATGACCTAAGACTCCACAAGGACAACCTTAGGGAATTGATCGGAAACTAGCCATCATAGTTGACCAACTCAATATCAATAATTTGATAACTGTTAATAAATATAAATCATAATTTTATATCATTGATTTATAATTGTTGAGCTATTATAAAATTCGTTGATTGGCACAAATTTAAAATGGTATTTTCATCTCTCAAAGATAACTTATCTCTTCTATCCCTTCTCTAGATAATCTCAGAGCTTGATAATTCGCTTGCTCTTCTCTTTAAAGATATTAAAAAAAATGAATTAAAAATTGACCATCATTAAATATTCATTTATGTTTAAATTGATATTAGCTGAAAAGAAATTCTCAAAAATTCTCTAAGATTACATTTCATTTCTAACACAGACCGTCTTCATTATTGTAATAATTATTTCTTGGCATTAATAACGAATTCTTTCTTCTCAGACAATTATCTAAATGTTATATTTTGTGAACAATATAATATTTGTTTTAATTGTACGAATATGTATTGAATTGCATTTACAAAAATCTCAATAATTATTAAATTATCCAAAAAATTAAGACTGCATAACACAAAATCAGTAGACACTGAAATTATGAAAGAAAAGAATTTTTTGCCATATTAATTTTTTTGGATCAAAATCAGCAGAGAATAATTATAATTATTTAAACAATCAAAAATTAACAATCAAAATATTTAAAGTATTTAATACATTAAAATATTTTTAGTTCAATATTTCTTTTTAATTTCGCAACGTAACAAACAAAATTTATCAATGAAATTAATTTAAAATGCGTTTGTATTAAATAAATAAATAAATAATCTTTCAATACACAATTATTTCATTCGTTGTTTGTTTAAACTGAATCTGAAGTCGTGTTTTGGATTTTTAAATTGAATTACTTTACTATCATAAGAGAAAATTGGTTAATTATTTTTTTTCTAATTATTCTCAAGGAAGATGACAGCTGATTCTTAAAATTAATAATTTGGCAGTAACCCAGTTGCAAGATGCATTAGAAAAATTTTCGAAAAAATATTTTAGCCTTTTGATTTCAAATATATTTTTAATTATTTTATATTTATTTTTTACACCAGAGTAGTGTTCGAATGAATCGTAATTTGAAAAAACAAAAATTCTCTTTTTATTGATATATTGATATATATCCTGATATATATTAATAAAAATGATAAAAAATTTTCGAAATATTTCTGATTGCATGTTTGATTATATATTTTATATATTTGACAATGTCATAATGTGAGATAATGTGGATCAAATTGATTCCAGGTAATAAGGAAGAACAAATTTCTAATCTAATCATGTGGACTCAATGAACTTTTTGATATTACCAGGTTTCATGAGGTGAACAGAAATTGTGTATATTAACACATTGAGATCCTTGGCAAACTCTCTCGCTGTTAGGCAAATATTTCGTTCAACAATTGCATTCAATTTACCTTTACTTAAGCAACAAACCTGTCTTCCACATTCTTCATTCACCAACCTCATGTCAGAATTGCGAAATTTATTGAATCACTGTCGTGAGGTCCGTGTATTACTGATGTCTTCATTCTATTCAGCATTGTTGTTTACGGTTGCCCGTGATGCATTGTATTTGAGTTTAAACTTCAATTTGTTGATCTAACATGCGTAGAAACGAATGAAAAATAAAACTTTATTTTAAATTAGTATGCTTACCTATACAATGTATACAATCTCTGAAATTCCTGTTTTAATTTTGTATAAGTAAACAAGATGTACAATTATTATTTATTGTTTAGATACAAATATAACATTTCATACTGGACAATACATATAAGATCAAAAAGGATAATATGGGAGAAAATCTTTAAAATGTTATTTCTTTTCAAATAACAAGTCTTAATGTCTAATTAGGAAATCGATATGAACATTTCTTTTTTTATTTTCATAATAAATAAAAATAAAACAAGTAAACTTATTCATGAAACAGTTTCAATATCTGTTCTGTTTCAGTCAAATGAATCGTTTTGGAAAATCGGTACTTTGGAGTTTTTTTTAAGTCCAAAAAAATGGACATTTTGTCATACTTTCAGAAATCAAACGGGCAACGCGTTTATCAAAAAAAGATTATATCGTATAGATGTCATCATCTTAAAATACCACAAAAACCATCAATGTAGAAAAATATTTATTATTTCAATCGAAATTGTTTGATTATTTTTTCCATATAACATCTTTTTCAGACTTTAAAGAAGAAGGAAATGATAGTCGTGCTACAAAATCAATTTGGTCATGACAATAATTCAGTCTCTACAACTGCATTACCTCTGACTGTGGCTAAAAAGAAAACAGTTAAGTAAAACAAAGTGAATTGAAATTCACGAGTTAATAGATATTTTATATATTCGCGAGGCAATTTTTTTTAACGATTTAAAAACGAGACTGTTATTTTTATATAATCATTTATGTGTTGCGTAAACCGTCTTGAGACAGGTTAGTTTTACCATACTATATAAAGTGTCATTACAATGGTAATTCCGTCTAGTATGAGAGGAACCATAGATTCGGTTCACCGCTACATGTGCTTGGTCCAAAAGTCAGTGACTCGAGCTACATCAAGAGATTAAGACTGAAAGCCTTTAAATCCGATTCTCACCTAGAAGTAATGATAATTCGTGCCAACCTCGCAAAGAGACAACATTATTATACATTGTTTATACAGTGAATGTAGCTTAGTCATATATTTGAACTCGAACCTCGCTATGAAAATAGTGTGGATGTTAAATCCTTTTATATAATTTGTGTTTTTTCATTAAATCGTTTGTACGCCTTACTTTATGGTAGGGGAAGCGTACGAATTCGATTGGCTTAAACTGTGGGTTTTTGAACTTCATCCCCATCTGACTGCGGCTAAAAAGAAAACAGTTAAGTAAAACAAAATGAATTGAAATTCAAGAGTTTTATTTATTATTTATTTTATTTATTTTTTCATTTATAAATATTTTATTTATTTATTATTATTATAAATATTCAGGCATTTTTGCAATACAGTTTAAAAAACGGGACTGGTTTTTAATATAATCGTTTATTTGAACTCAGCGGAACATAGTAAAAATATCAAATAAAATTGAAGTAACAAATAATAAGGATCTGACGATATTTGTCATATTCGAGATGATATGAAAAATAATGAAATTTCTGTGAGCTCAGAGACGGCGAAATTATCGAAATATATTTCCCAGAATCTAATAGAAATAATAAAATGGAGATAAATGACAATTTAGAAAATATATGAAACTTTCGTGGAGAAGAAATATTGTAAAATAAGTTATTTAACTTAAGCTTTTTTTGTAAACGTGTCCGTTTAAGTTAGAATAATAATAACGCGTTACGAGAGAAAGAAAGAAAAATGATAAAAGTAATTAGTGAGAAGATGAAAAAGACGAAAAAATAAATTGTTAAAAACAAGATGATTTTCAATTATTAATAAACCCGTTTAACAAATGAAAATAGAAAGATGAAAATTTTCATATTTCTTGAATCCGAATCAAGAAGAAAATTGAGATAAAAGATTAATTATTCAAAGGATATATAAAAATTCGTATAGACCACGATCCTTACAAATTTCAATTTCATTCTTCCTTTCTTCTCCCTTATAAAGCTGTTAGAATAGCACTTGTCTGTTAACTTTAATTATTTATGTCATTATTTTTCATTTTTTCTATTATTTTATTTATATTTTTATTTATTTTATTTATTTATATATTGAAAGAAGTTATATAAATTCGAAGATAAAAGTTATTAATTTATGGAGAAACTTCTGATGATGGTTTTGATATTTTAAAAATATTTTCTTCAGTATTTTTTAAGTCCTTCACAAGAGTATTTTATGTAAAATTGTTATCAAAAGATTCAAAGGAAAATTTGTTAGGAACTTTTCCGAGTCATGTTTATTTGCCTTTTCCTTTTATAGTAAATCTCAATTAAATGCATCGAATTAAATTATTTAACATTCCTTCTCTCGTAATTGCCTCAATTTAATAAATAATTTAACCGATTAACAAAAGATGTTATTTTATCTTGATCAATTAGGAATGATTTCACATATTAATTATCAATTGAATACCAACCCGTTAACGTAAAATTATATCTCAACAACAAAATTTTTACAATTAAATTTCTCTCAAAATTATTAATTTTTTTTATAAAAAAAATATTGATTATTCTAAGAAAATTAAAACATTTCTTCGACATTGATTATTTTAAAATAAATCTATAAATGTGTTTTAATATTTTTAGCAGAATCATATTTTTCTATCTTATTTTTAATATAAAAATATTTTTAATTTTTCATTTTTATATCAAAAATATTTTAGTCTCATTTTCCGATGGAGAACAAATTTCTTCATTGTTGAGGATGCAAAATTAAAACAAAAATCAAATTCGATGTCAGACGGATTCCGGGATTAAGATCTTTTCCGCTCTTAGTGATATTATTAGCTGAACTGATTTCCAGAAATATTCTACCGCCTCTAGTAGAGATTTTTGTTTCGAAAAAACATTTACATTTTAAATTTTATAAATTAACAGCTGGAAAATAGGATGATCCAAGAACACTTGAAGATGTCTCCATCATAAACAAAAGTAAAACAATTAAGGTGGTATTAAGATAATATTAGCTAAATTTATTCTTAGAAGAAAATCACTATTTCATTAATGAATATTATTATTTACGAGGATTGTCTTTTAGGTTTTGCATAGAAACATGAAAATAAAACAAAAAGACTGAAAATGTTTTATTGCTTTTCAAAATATTCTCCACAAAGTTGTATACACTTTTCCATTAATTAAAACCAATTGTGAAAGCAGTTATTCCACTCATCAGTTGTAACACCAAAAATGTCCATGTCGAACATGTCGATTGCATCTTCCGGTGACTTAAGGCGTTGGCCACAAAGTTTATTCTTGATGATTGGAAATGTGAAAAAGTAGTTTGGACTTAGATCGAGACTATATGGTGGATGACTGAATAATTCTGTTTTTTGAGGTGATAAAAAGTCTGTTTATATATATTTTTTATATATTTATATAGTTTATATATATTTATAAATATTTAAAGAAATAATTTTTGGATTATAAACTTTTTAACTTTATTATTTTACAATTCAACTATTTATTAACATATTGTTAAATAATTTTCTGGATACTTTAATTTAAGAAAACAAAAAAAATAATTTTAAATCCTTTTAATTTGAAAATAAATCCTCTGGCACTTATGCTCAGAGGTCCTCAAAAAATTCGGTTTATTATGTAAATTGAGAAAAAATTTTAAACATCATTCGGAAAGGAGCAAACGAACAAAGACCTTAAAATGACTCTAGGATTCTGAGTTCTAGTATGTATTTTTAAAATATTATTTAAGCCACTGTTCAATAATAAAATAAATGATTAAAATGATCGATTGATTTTTTGACAATCATTAATGTTGGCACCAATGTTATAAAATTAATAGAATTATGATGATATTTTGTACATTATTGTTTTAATGATATTGAGAGCAGTTATTATGATTGATAATGAATAAAACTTTGTATTGCTAGTACTAATTAAACAAATTCAATTAATAAAATTATAGCCAAGATAATATCACTGCTAATGATAATAAAAAATAATTATTTATAAATAAATATAAATTCTGGATACGTGCGTAAACAGCTGTTTTATCTGTTTTACTTAGAAATTGTTAGACTCCATATCTGAGTTTATTTTTTGTTATCCTTATTATCATTTTTATATGACTTTTGTGATTGCTTAGGTACAAGCTTACAGTATAAACTTCTGTAGTTATTATTTTTGTGCCAAATCTTTTTTTTTAACAAGTATTTCGTAAAAAAAATAATGAAAAAAATATTATTGCTTATCTTCTAATTATTTTATGATTTATTTACCATTTATATTTGCAAAAATTTTCATGTTTTATAATCTTTTTAAATAATATAATATTTTTATAATATTTATCCATATTTCTACTTATAGTAATTACATGTTAGGTCGTATTTAAAACTCAAATATCTGTTTAATAATAATTTATTTATTTAGTCTACCAAAACACTATTAGACTTGTTTGATAATAATATTTTATGTTTCCATTATTAAATTTATTTTTTAATTATTTACAAGGAGCGTTTTTGTTATTTTATTATTGCTTATGACTTATTAATCAAGGACTATCTTTACAAAATAATTTATTTATTTACTCAAAAAAACACGTAAAAATTTCATATAAAGAATTTCATGTATAACTGATGATATATTTTACAAATGATAAGTATAGGGTGTTTCAAAAAAACAGCGCGTTTGAAATATTTCTGAAAAGTGAAATATATATATATA
>JBBMKC010071484.1:0-17319 GCA_037834085.1 Bipalium vagum | reverse complement strand
ATGTTGAAAAATAAATATAATTTTTGTCAATAAGTTTGTTATTTCTTTGTTAGGCCGAGAACTTTTCACCCCACCCTAGTAAGCAATTTTCGATATAAGCAAAGCTAAATTCGCTATAAGCAATAAATTAAAATTTATTAATTTATTAATTGATAATTCTAAGTCTATTTAATTAATATTATTAATATAAATAATATATATAAAGATATTTCAAGTGCGATCCTCATATTCAAGAACCATAACAAAATAATACATAGAGTAATGTTTTCAGTGTTACAGTAGCAAGAAGGAAGCAAAGCGTTATTAGAAGCAAAAGATTATCAAAACGTCACCAGAAGCTTTTTGTGTTACAGGTATACTATGGATTTTTCTTGTGGATTGTGTTCGGGTTCCCCATCAGAGGAACACTCTTTGACGAGTGATAAAGTGTTATTGTTGTTATCTTGCGAACACCATTTGTACATTGTGATATGCATACACATTATTGCTTTACTGATTGCACCGCTTAATATAATCGGAGTCAGTTTAAATTCGAGATATTTAGTATTCAGCGATATTAAATTACTTCATCATTATTTCTGAATAAAATTTAATTACCTTTATTTATTTACCTAAAAAATTGTTTAAATGTGAGATCATATAAAATATATACATATAAAAACGAAAAAAAATCGTTTGTTTCCATTAATAGGAAACCAAAGGTAAACTGAACCAGTCTCATTTTTAAACAATTATAATCGCTGTCAAACCGGCGACAATTAATTTTACCTACCGGGTTTTTTGGCTTCAACTTTATCCTCCGTTAAACCGAGTTTGACAACAATGTCTCTGTCATAATTCCATGATCCATTGATGGTTTGCTTTTCCACCAAAAACATTATTATATCATCGAACTCCTGCTTTTCCTCCCGTTTTTCATGTTCAGGTGCACCTCCAACTAGAAATCAATAAGAGTAATGATACAAATATTGTTATAAAAGGATTTTACCATAGGCACTATGTGGTTTGCATACAGGCTGTAAAAATAATTGTTATAATAGGTCTAAGCAGTTGACGAAATCGAAAATATATCACAAAATATTAATTTTAAAAGGAAAAAAATTAAAATCGATTTTTATTTAGATAGGTTAGAATTTTCTGTTAAAAATAAAATCGATACATATTATTTTGCAGATTTCCTTAACACAAGAAGATAATTGATAACAATACAAAAGGGAGCTTGAGAGGACCGAAGAAAACTGCGAGGATTGATTCATAAGTGTTTCTCTTCAGCGATCATCTTTTTATAGTGAACATTTATTGGAATGGCTAATATGTAAAGTTATGACTTTAAATTAATTTTTTTATAACTTTATTTTTTTATAACTATTAAAATCAGTATGTTTACAATTCATAATTTTTTCTTATTTTCTCTACCATAACAAATCGGTAAATTCAAAAGAATTTTAATAATCAAATATTGGAAATTCTATATCATTATATATTGATTATTTTGAATTTTTCTTTATATTATTAACATGTTATATTTAATGCATATTATAAATTATACATGACAATAAAACGGTATTTAGAGAAGAAATTTTAAAATAATTATTATATTTTATATTTATTTAGATTTTTAAATTATTTAAAATCCTATACTACTGAAAACTCTACTTCGTAATAATAAATATCCCTAAAATAAAATCTGAAGTTTGAATATAATTTAAGATTAATGTATTAATTAAAAATCTTAAATTAAATTGTTAAAAATTGTAATAAAACCTCAGATCAATTTAGTATGACAATGGAATCTTAATAATAAAAGAAATCTCTTTTTTGTTATTATCAATGTCTTCATCATTTTCATACACCGTTTAATTTGAAAAAAGTAAAGTTAAGAAGGAGATATAAGTTTAAGCAAACGATTTATGTGAACCTTTTATGGTTCTAACACAATGAGCTGATATACATTAAAAATATAGCGAGGGCATTTTACTGCTACTTTAAACTTAGAAATATCAGTCAGACTCTTCGAAAATTAATTAAAAATATTTACTGTTAAAATCGAACCCAAATTTTTCATCACCTGAATTATTTTTTTCTATTTACGGAGATTAAGAAGAAGCAAAACAGGTATAAAACTGTCGTTACTCCGAAAAAACTAATAAAACAATCAATTTGTTATTTTTTTGATAAATTTTTATCAATTTTTATGTAAGATAAAAACCTCTAAGAAAATACCAATTATCCTAACCATTATAATTATAATAATAATTATATTACAAAATTGTTTCAAAAAATAATATACATATAATTTATACATAGAAAGTTCAACTTTCTTTAAATAGAATTTAAAATAAAAAAAATTAAAAATTAGGTACAGCCTTAAAATAACAACAAAATAACTCTTAAAATAAAATAACCTTAATTTCAATAGGTATTTAAGGTCAGCATATAACTGACAAAAGATAAGAATAATAATAAAAAGGTCTAGTGAAAAACGTAAAGCAAGTTAAGATGTCAACTCACACAAACAAGTTACGAACGCAGTCAGTACACCCACACGAAGAAAATGTTAGTATTTAAACAGCAGTAAATTCCAAAAAAGTCGCTACTAAGCTAGGTATTGAAAATTTTAAGGCATCCAACGGCTGACTTCATCTATTTAAAAAAGCGACATAATCTGTAATCAACGTTTTTATCTGGTGAAAGCGAAAATATTAATCTACAACAAATTGAATCTGCTAAACTTCAATTGATAAAGATCATTAAAGATTATGAACTATCCGATATCTATAATATGGATGGAACTGATCTTATATATAAATAACTTTCTTCATGAACATTTAGCAATCATAATGTTAAAGGCACCAAAATAGATAAATGCACCTTGACTATTGTATGCTGTTGAAATTCGACTGGTAACGATAAAAGGAAACTTGCCGTAATCAGTAAATCTAAATCTCCTAGATGCTTTCGGGGTATGAATATATAAAAAATATTAATTATCAAGCCAATTCTAAGGCTTGGATGACAACTCTGATATTTAATAATTGGGTTAAAAATTTTAATAGTGATATGATAATTCAAAGGAGAAAAGTTCTCTTAATTTTTGATAATGCATCTTGCCATTAGAATTTCATATTAACCAATGTGCAGTTGTTATTCCTGTCAAAGAATTCTACTGCAACTTCACAACCTCTTGATGCTGGAATAATTCGAGCATTCAAATGTCATTATAAAAATTTTTGTTTGAGAAAACTACTGGACATACAAGAACTTCATGATAACATTAAGAATATTAAACAAGCTTTGACTCTTTCAGATTGTATATATATGATACAGAAGTCATGGGACGAGATTAGTTCTTCAATTATTGTAAATTGTTGAAATCATGGTTAATCGATCTTGAAACCTTCTTGCCAAAATCTGACATTGGATTCGGTATTGCAAGATAAAATCAATTTGGTATCTCCGTTATCAGCCGATTAACATGTCTGCCTTGATGATAATATTGGTATTTGGGAAGAGCTGAATACGGAAGAGATTGTTGGAATTGTTTTATCTTCAGATGAGAAGGAATCTGGGGTCATCTTTTTTTTCCACCCATGTGGGTGAAATTACAAACATGATTTTATGGGTGTAATTCTTTTAAATTTTAATAAAATAATCATTGCATCACAAATTAAATATTAATTATAAACAGTTAACAAATTTAAAACATATTTCAATAAATGGAAATCAATATAATAATGGTAATTATTAATGGGACTCCCTTCGAGGCCGTCTCTTTTTTGCGAAAAAATTGACTACTAACAATAATAGGTATAATATTTATATTAATTCATGTTGTTATTTATTTTTCTAGATCATTGTGATGGATGCGGGGTAGCAATGAAGGAATCTTCATATAGTCAGAATAAAAACAAAGTTGCTTGGCGTTGCATAGAAAAAACATACCATAAGCTTTTAAAATATTATTCAATAAGAAGAAAATCATTTTTCTCTAAAATTAAAATTTCTCTAAACAAAGCCCTTCATTTATTGTATTTTTGGGCAATGGAGAGATTTCAAAAATGGCTATCGAGGACACTGGCTTGTCGGTTTCGGACGTGTGGAAATTTTATGCTAATATGCAAAATTTGTGTTTAATTTATTTCAAAAACGTCCAGAAAGAAAATTCACATGCAATATTTATTTTGTTAAAACAATAATAAAATTTTTTATATCTTATGTGTTATTATTTTGTTAAATTTTAATTTATTAATCTTGTTAAAACTTATAAAAAGTTATGGGTGATAAAAAAATATGATTCGCTCATGGGTGGAAAAAAAAGATGGCCCGGAATCTGTCTATGAACTAGTGTTTATTTCAATGAAAAAAGAAGTTGTTGATTGTCTTGATACTATTAGATTTCTTTGTTCAAATAATGCATCAGTTGATGAAAATTCCCTACAAAAGTTTAAGTTATTTGATTAGGCTCTGACTATGAATATCCCCCCAAATATTGTAAATGCTGATGAATGTTCTGGTTGCACATTTTTCCATAATTGTATTGATTTCAGTTTTTAGTTAGTAGTTTGATATGATCTAGAACCTTTCGGCTCTGATTATAAATGTTCTGAGATCAGAGTACAACGTTCTTCTGAGTTCGCTTTGAGTTGGTCAAGAAGAATCTGATATTTTTGCTTGTAAGCCTCATCATTAACTGACAAAGAATTGTATTTCAAAGGAGACTTTGACATCAATAAATCAATATATAACATAATATTGTTGAGTTCTGCTGGCAGCGATAGCGCGAAGTGGTTTTTTCGATTCAGTTTGCGGTTGGAGATGGGAATATATGTGGTGTACATTTGACTGTGTACAATTGTTGTGGTCTTGCGAGAATGTGTAAAGTGTCAACTCTGTAAATTCAACATCACTTCATCATAGTTTATACAATTAAGAAAATTGCTTTCTGAAGCAACATATTATGTATAGTAATGCCTCAATATTTAATTACATTCGGTGGGAGAAATTGATAGGGGGTTTAAATAATTTATTTGGCAAGCAATCGACACCCGGGAGAAACAATTGAAAATTTATTTTAACTGTTTGAGGTCGGAACATTTTGGTTGCGACTTCGATTCCGTTTGGTCTTTTTGGGTGGGGGGCTTTGATGTCTGGTAAAGGTGAGGTGAAGGAAATTATTAGGCCCGATTAGAAGCAAAATTATTTCCCACGATTATAGTTGTATAATATTTTCTTTTCATCTGCAACAGAAATTTGAATGGATAATGGGAATGAGTTGAGTGATAGAATGCAATTTTCTTACTACTATTGAGTTTCCACACTTTTTTTTTCTTGACGGAGAGGTAAATATTAGTTATTTCTTTATGCTTTTAAAGTGAGAAAATTTTTAATTACTTTATTTTATATTCGATAACATATAATTATAGTACATGGTAATTATAGTTGTGGATCGATTTCTGACCTGATTTTAATCGTACGTGACAAAAAAATACGATTACGTCTCATAATAATTATTACGAACAGTTCTTGGTTGAATTCATAATTAAAATCAAAATAATTTCATTTATCTATCGAGTTTCGTCTTATTTTATTGATTTTAAGATAAAAACATGTACCTTTATTACTATAAAACTAAACCATTAAAATTTAAATCATAAATTTCAATTACTTATCGATTTTTTTACATTTTTGTGAATTAAACTAAAGTAACATTAATAAATTAACTTCAATCGATACATGATTTAGCCTCGACAATTTGTCATTTTATTTATTATTTTCTTATAATAAATAGTCAAAATATTGTTAATGAAAAATGGTAACTTATAATTACCACTTTTCCACATAAAACATTTATTTTCTATTGAAAATTTTAGGAAACTCAATCATTAATTAGTTAAGTAGGACGAACACATTTAAGCGGAACTGAATAATTAAATATCCCGGAGTTTCATTTTCCTAATGAAAAAGGGGAGCTGATAGGCTAAACAAGAATAGCGGGCTCTTTACCAAAAACAGCCGCAGAATCAATTATTCAGCTAAGGTGAATAATGTTTGATTGAACTAAATAATTTAAAGCTCCGGCTTTCTAAGTGAGCAAACAGAAGAGTTAAGATATCCATGTTGAGAGTAGTGATTGATTGATAGATGAACGCTGATGACTATATACGAAGCTCTCAGATTTTCCACAGTCAGAAGAAAAACAGAATTTAACTAGAACAGGAACAAAGAATTCAAACGAGGACCGGAACCAAGAAATAAAATTCAAGCAGAGCAATTAATTATTCCAGACTTTATTCTTGTAGAACAGTTGTTAATAAATAGATTTTTATTGCGTGGAGTCAGAAAATTGGTTAATATTTGTGTGAATATTTATTTGACTTAAAGTAACATTAATAAATCAACTTCAATCGATACTTAAATTAAGCCTCGTTTCAAAAATCACTGGTAATTATATTGAAGGTAAAGATGCACAAGAAACAGCCATTAAAGGCTAATCGAGTCGGTAAGTGTGGACGATATCCCATCACAACCGCTCGTACTGATCAGTAGAGATATATGCAGAGCAAGGAGATTCCAAAATGAATCCAGACTTACCACTTTGGTGAATAATGAAGACAAACATTTCAAAGAGAACTGCTCAAGAGAAACTTTTTAGTCATCGTCCAGCTGTAAAGCTATGTCTTACCAATGAAAAGAAAACGTTTTCAATGAGCCAAAACATACCAAATATGCACTATAACCGATTGGAATAAAGTTATATTTTAGATAAAGTTTCAAAATGTAAAATTTGACAAAATTTAATATTTAAAGGTTTGCTATTCCGGTGAAGTAATTTTTCATATCCTGGATGATTAAAGGAATTTTTTAATTATTACAACACATAGACTGTTAAACACCCTTTCTCGGGGACGTTCTGGTCATGTACTTCCAATAAAGGCATTGGTTTCCTTAATAAAATCCAGGGACACTAAAACAAGGCCGGTACAACGAAATTTTGAATTTTCACCTGTTACCTTAACTGGGATCATGGTAACCAGATGGACAAGAATAATTTTTATGCTCCATGCCATTAAGACCGATCAGTTACAGAGTTCCTACGACAAAAAATGTTCAAATTTTACAATGGGCAGGAAATTCTCCTATATGAACCCCATTGAAAACTTATGGGAGATGAATAAACGGGAAATAGCAAATTATCTCATAACAAATTAGGCAGACCTTAAGATCTTTTAATTAAGGAAGAAATTTAAAGAAAGCCTTTAATTCGTGTATTAATAGCATGTCCGATCGCATGAAGGCTCTGATAGCTGCAAATGATGGTGTTACAAAATATTAAAAATAGCGAAAACATTTCTATTTTCTGAATCTTTTATAATTTCAATCATTTTAACTTTTGTATACAATTGGTTACTATTATTATTGTATTTCACATTATAGTGGCTTAATTTATGCTTAAGTCATTCGCTTATGCTTTATAAGCTCAAATTAACGAAAAATTGAGGTGTTCACAATAATTTGACAACCTACTGTATTTCCTCTATTAGCCTTTGTTTTTATCAATTGTCGTATAGCTTTCTCTGTTATTTGTCAATTTCTAAAACACTGTACTTATGAGATATTAAAAGATAAACTGATTTTAATTTAAAGTCAGTATTAATTTGAACAAAGTCTAAAATAAGTATTTTTTTCTAATAAAGTATTTGATTTTAAACAATTTTAAAAAATCAATGTATAAGTCGCACCGGTATAAAAACCCTAAAGTTAGAAAAATGAAATTATTTTTCATTAAACCAGCGGTTTAGTCCACCAATTACGGTATGTATCGATTAATTATCAGAAATTAGATTATGACCATTAAAATTCTTTTTCATTCTGTATGTATTTTTCATTCATCTTGATATGTCAGTAAACACTTAACCAGAATATCACACAATTCATAATGCCTATTTCGTACCACAAGTATCATTTAGTTTCAACTACATAGGGTGTGTGAAATAGTTTCTTCTTTCTTATAGCAGTTTCCACAGTTGCAAGTTTTTAAAATTTGTTATTCGTCGGTAGATCATTATTAAGTTATTTCTGAATAAAGTACACGTGTCTTCGTTCACCAGTTTTTGTTTAGAGGACCGCTTTCGCTAATATTCACAGGCTGTCTAGATTAGCCAAATTCTCAAACACATTTCCCTATATCTGGTCGTCTAACAACGGATATAGAAAGTGGATTGAAGAAAAACTCGAATATTGTGATTTTATTAGGGAATTTAACAACAAAAAGATTGAATAGATTCAATGAAATTCTTTCAGGAAAAAATAAGAAAGAAAGTGTTAACAGAATCCATTATCGACAATTACACGACCAAATCGAGATCTAAATTGTTTAAACGAAAATCTTAAGTTACGAATTCTGAAATAATCAATGTTTTAAATGGACCCGATATTGGAAAAAGAGAAGTAAAAATTAATGTTCAAAAAAATCGATTTCATAATAATTAATAACTGATCGTGAATTTTCAAAAATATATAGAAAAAGGAATAAATCACATACTCCGTCCACTGCATCGAAGCACTGAATCTGACAAAATAAAAAAAATCAATGATAAACGTTAATAAAAAGGAAAATTTTAAATAAATTACATAATAAAGCAATAAGAATTAATGTCTGAGATTAATATAGGAAAAGATTAGAAAACAGAGTGATCAATAGTTGAAGTGAAAATATTAATTAATGAGATTGTAATAGCTTGAGAATCCAGAACCAAAAATTGTAAGACTGAGTCAAGACGATCAATTCAATTTTCAACTAACAAGCTTATTTTGTTAAAATCAATATTTTTAATAAATTCGACAATTTAATAAATTTGACAATTTTGACCCGGAAAGTCCTGTGGATTTTTTAATGAATTCTTTTTAAGTTCATAGTGTTGATATATGAATTTTATTGGTTCAAGTAAATTAATAGAAAAATAAATGCGGCGATTGAAATAATTAAGTTATTATTTAGTAATTTTCGAGATTAAGAAATGGACCTACAGAATAAACTTTCTCCTTTTTTATTTTAAGAAGTGTAAAGATTTTCAAATAAGATTTTTAAAGTATAGGGAAAGGTGTTTTGTCTATAGAGATGTTTCTTAAACTCAAAGACCAGAATTTAAATCTGAAAGATAATGCTTGTTTCGGACGCACATCTGGTTATGATTATGATATTCTGCAAAAGACAATAGTCTAACAGCTCAAGCGCCATACTAACCTGACCTCATCCCTTCGGATCACTATTTATTCTAATTCCACCAAAGTTTACTGAACAAGAAAGTTTGATACTTTGTTGGCCATTAAAAAGTATTTTAATGACTTCTTTAAGAAGTTTACGAATTTCTATCAGAGAGGGATTTTTCAACTACCAGACTATTGGCGAAGAGTAATTAAACATGGTAGAGAATATCTTGTTAAATAATTGTTAAAGATGTTGGATTTCCTTCTTAGCTTTATTGGTCAAAATCCACAGGACATATGAAATTGTGTACGCATTCATATATTTTTATTGTGTTAAAATTGACTTTTACCTCATAAATTAGACTAAATCAATATTATTAATTAATAAAAGTGACTTTATAACTACACAAAATCGATTATTAAATTAATTAATAAATTTCAATCTTTCTCCTCAAGTATATTTTTATCTTAAATTTTTTCCGGAAAAATTATTTATAATTGCGGAACATTAATAAATATTTTAATTGAGATAGAAAATAAAAGTAATAAAATAACATCGATTAATTCATTCATAATTTATGAATCATAATAAAATGAATCAATAATGAAAAAAATCAATATTAGACAAATTTAGAGGAATCCTTTAATTAATCTATGTGACGAGACGATTCAAAACTTGGAATCAATAGTCTAAATGGTAGTTTCTACAAAGACAACCTTTCTAAGATCTAACAAAAAATCAGAAATATCAAAAGCATTGGAACATTGAAAGCTTATTATATATTGTATGTTATTTATGTGATTGTAAAATAATCAAAAAGTTCGAACAACTCATGACTACTCATAAAATTAACCTTGAATATTATCAGAATCAAGATTAATGTTTATCTATTGATTTTCCAACGATAAATTAAGGAGTTAACTACTTTTGAAATGAAACAAGATGAGGAAAAGATAAAAATAGTTGGATGGGAGGTCTTACCATATCCATTAAATTCTCCTGACATCGCTCCATCAAATTATTATTTATTTCGATCTCTTTCAAATAATTTGAATGGACAGGAGTTTCAAAATAAAAGTCATTAAAGAAGTCAGTTCGACCTTTTTCTATTAAAAGACACCCGAATTTTATCGTAAATGGCATTGAAGCACTATCACAGAGAAGATGATAAATTCAATCCGATGGAGATATATCATTGATTGACATTCAAAAAACTTTTTTGTGTTGATTTAAATATTACCAAAATACGAAATTACTTATTGCTTGACTTGATTTTTGAAATAAAAAAATTAAATTTTATTTAAATTTTATTTTATACATATATAAAAAGGAAAAAAACTGAAAATTTAAAAGTAAATCAATTTTTAAAATTAAAAATGTTTTCAAAATAAAACAAAAAGAATATAAGAAACATCTCTGAAAATGAGATTCGTTATTGGGACACTCGAGAGTGCTGGAGACTTCAATAGAAAAGAATGGAAATTCCTTTTTACGTCTCACAACTTTGTCAAGGTAACACTTTTCTATTGTATCGATCTTAAGGATTTTTCAAATTAAAGCTGCTGTTAAGAATTTTTTCAGAAGACCCCTAATTTTCAAAAAAAGCTTAACAAAAATGTCATTTCTATAGTAAAATGAAAAAAGTTCTATATTTGCTAATGCGTTAATGTTTAAGGTTATTTAACTAAAGAATTAATAGTTTGTGCTTACTGTTGCAAAATGTTTGTGTTAGAAAATAAAACTAATACTAAAATATCTACGTACAAATAAAAAAAACAAGTAAAAATTACATCATCATAGAAAGAATCAAAACAGCTTTCCGATTCCTGAAGAAAACATAAAATCAATAAAATTATTGATTTAATCTTTAACTGAAGAAATATTCAATATTGATTTAGAAAATGATGTGAAAAAAACGAAGACCATATTTTTTATTATATTGTCATTGATGAAGTTGGTCGAGGTTCTTACTAAAGAACGTAAAGATTGACAAATAGTTTTCCATTTCGGAGAATACATTAATGAAAGTGATTTCCCTAACTCATAGCACAAACACTGAGAATGAAAACGGCTTTACCTATTTTCCGATGATTTCTAGATCAACCTCTTTGAAATAGCAAAAGTTTTGTGAAAAATTAACAAAAATGGTGCGATGTATCTGTCAATATAGAGTAACTATTACGGGTTGATTGAGTTTTGAAATGAAATATTGATTTCAATTTGATGTTTTCGTTTGCATTAAATGTAATAATTAAATCAGGCTTGAGTACCCTACTCAAAACTTGATTATTTAAAGAAACTCTAATCTTGGTACACCTTACAATTTTTAATACAATCTCAATAATACTGATCGTTCAACAGATCTTTTGACCAGACATTTCACTCAAATTCATATTCATTAATAAGCTGGAGCAAATAATTGATTTTCCGTTAGCTATAGATGGTATTAAAACATAGACATTGGTGAACACCTATTCCAGTCACTACGACATTGTTTGAATGAAAGATCATTTAGGGTGGAGGATGCTGAAAATACATTTTAACAATTTGGGTTCAAATGATTGGTTGAAAGATGATTAGTGGTTTTATTTTAATGAATAAAAAACATTTGCTGCTTTTGAATTTTCATAGAAAATTTCCAAAAAAAATACAAGTCGTCTTTCTAACCAACGTGACCATAATAACACAAGAATCTATTTTCCCATAAAATCTATATTAAACCTTATCCAATAATTACCAAGGATTTTATTCCTTCTTTGCAGAAAAATTTATCGAAATCACCAAAAATAAGTATTTACTTTAGAGATAGCTTCTACATTTGATTTAAATTTTAGGCCTGCAACCCAAAACAAAATAAAAGTCCAGACGAGATAAATATGAAGAGTATTATGGAAGCGGAAACATTTCGATTTGTATTTGATGAGTTTTGCTATTTCAGTAACTGACTTGTGATTGGATATATTATCCTGACAGAGATTTATATATTTGTCTGAACTTAAAGATTTTGACTTTGAATGTTTTTATTTTCCAAGTCCAAACTTTCATATGAACACTCACTCTAATTGTTCATACTCCAATATTGGTGTAATTTTTGATGAACTTGTTTTGAATGGCTTTCGTAAAATATTAAAAAATAGATTAAATTCAAATCACGTGTTAAAAAATAAATAAATTAAGTATGGGAATCGTTTTTATAAAAATAAAGTCGTTACTTATTTCAGTCAATTTTTTTCCGTTGGCAGCTACAATTTATGACAAAAAATGGATTCCGCGGTATAAAAATTTGATCCTTTGAAGCAATCCAATGATTCATTCATTTTTTGACATATTCATTGGAATTGAAGGCCTGTCCAGCAAGAGAATGCTGTATGGATCGAAACAAGTGGAAGTCAGGTGGCCTTATATCTGATGAGTACGGCAGTTGAGATAGAACCTCCAAGTCAATTTTTTTCAATGTTTCTTTAACTAGTTTTGCAAGATGTGATCTGGCGTTATCGTTTTTCAAAATGAGCTGATCATGTCTTAGGTCATATTGTGGTCTTTTGGTACTTATTTCTCGAATTAAATTGAGTAATTGCTACTAATATCGATCACCCGTTACAGTTTCAGATGGTTTGAGAAGTTCATGGTACATTTTGATCCCATTTGATCCCACCAAACACACAATATCGCTTTACTTCTGTTCCGCAATATTTGTCCTGTCGATTTTGATGATTCCCTGGGAATTGTCCATGATTTTCTGCGCTTAGGATTCTTATATTACATAAATATTTAATCACCAGTTATAATTCGATACAAAAATGAGTACCTTGAAGGTAACATTTCGCAAACAGTTTTGCGATTTTCTTGCTGCCTTTCGGTCAAATCATATGATATCCATTTCCCACACTTTTGGATCATTTCTAATGCGCGCATCCAATTACCGACATTTGACCTGCCAATGTCTGTGCTATTTCTTCGAGCGTTGGGCAGCTTCTTCTTTGATAATTCATCGTAAATTATCATCTTTGAACTTCTTTAGTTTTCTTAACGTTATTTGTCATCGACGCTAAAGTTACTTTTCTTAAATCGTCGATATTATTCTCGGCATGTTGGTTCGGACAGAGCATATTTACCCTAAGATCTTGTCACTAATCTATGGATTTCGGCTGCTGATTTCTTTAAATTGTATCAAAATAATAATGAGCCCTCAAATGATGTTTTCTTGGTCTATGATTTAAATTTTCGCAAAAATATATAATCTATTTAATCAGTTAAAACAAATACTAACTATTGATATCGTATATATATATTACAATATTAATTTTTAGTTTTATTTTCAATTACAAATTCACAATATTTATAATAATAATTAATCTATAACAAAACGATGGAAACTAATTTCCACACCTAATATATTGATTATCATCAATGTTGAAGAAAGTTAAAGGTTAAACAAGCAAAACAATTTTATGAGTACATCAATAAAGTTAAGACAAATAATTTGAACACAAGGAATAAAATATACCAAAAAAAAAGATTACTTCGCATAACTCATCAGTAAAATCCTGAAAAAAGTTCTGTCAATTTGAGTAAATAAAATTGATTATTTTATTTTAATATCTGACTGAAACAATTCCGTTAAGAATATTAAGAGCCGTACTGAAATTCGTAAAAACTGATTAAAAAAACACAATAAAGAGTTAATTAAGTTGGCCAATTAAATTTCAGAAGTAACGTTAATTAAAATTTAATTTATAAAATATTCATAAAAGGTATAAAATCTTTAGGCGTTTTTGTATGCTTAGTTGTCTTCCTTTTTAGAAAACTTATGATCCAATATACTTGTAAATTTTGTTTATAATTAATTATTAATTGTAATTTAAGTTAAATTAAAAATATTAAAATAATTTTAAGAACCTCTACTGAATTTTAGTCAGCATATTGTTCTAGCAAATACGAAAAAATTGTATAATATAACTTTAATTGTCCAATCATAGACGTTAATTCAAAGTAGGTTATCGTAAATAATAATTATTCTTAACTCAAAAATTACCCGATTAAGACAATCATTTTATTTAATTTGGTAATGGTTAGCACAGCTGATCAGATGTGCTATTGGGCACAACATTATGAAGTTGTTGATGGTTTAGTTAAAAGGTGTTTATGTTACTTAAAAGTTGGTGTTGTATCCGTGATTTAAAAAATTTCACAGATTAGTTGTGGTTTTGTTTAAGGAGCTCTATAGATTTAAGCCCATAGCATCTTTATTTTAGGTCAAACGTGTGTAATGTTGAACCAAATCGATAAAATTAATATATCTATAGGATTCAAGTCATCAAAGGAATGTCAAAAAATGAATAAATTTTAGACCAAATATTAAAATTTTTTAAAGATAATCAATATTTAACAGATTTAGCTTTCGGTAAAAAAATTATTCATCGGACTTGTAAAAATAGGCGTAACACGTTTCAAAATCAATAATCAAATACTAAAGGTCAAACCAACAAATAATAATTATATTAATCAATAACAAAATTGGAATTTTATGATTCTATTATTTTTGATGAATTGTAGACGGACAAATTACTGTAAATCAATCAATTAATTCATAATACAATAACAATTTTAAAGAGAAAAAATGAACTGACAGAGATAGTTTTAAATAATATCCTTTCGATTTGTTAGATTATTTAGGAAGAAAAACCTTTGTAAATGGAGAAAAATATTTTTCTGGTAAATCATCCGAAAACTATTTCTTCAGATCAATAAGAAACTTCTTGCGACACAATTTAAAGAAGCACCATGTTTCCTCAAAACTTGTAATCAATTTGAAGTCATAGACGTAAATAATGGTAGAGTAGTGGGTTTCGATAATATTAATAGAAAAAAGGGGTCAAAATACTTTTCTATATATCATATATATATATATGATATGTTCATTTTTACATTAACATTTCTCTGGTTTAGAAAAGACAAGAGATTTCGGCTTGACTTTGGTAATCTTGATTTTATTTTATTCTTTTTTCTTTCCTGTTTTTTATCTCATCGGATATTTCATAAATTGAAAGATTACTCATAAAAACTGACCAGTTTAATTTTAAAACTTTTTAAATATAAAATAATTTTTGTTTTAATGTATTGTTTCACAACTTAATTTTTATTTTTTTATTAATCAAAATATTTTTTGTACATAAACAACCAAAAAGAAATCTACTTATTCAAGATAATATAAACAAAGATTAAAATTGAAAACAAAAAATGAATCAAATTTTTGGATAAAAATGATTTAAAATAAATAATAAATTAAGGAAACAGATTTTTTGGGAATAAATCAAAAAAAAAAAATATAAAAAAAGCAATTAAAAATAAATGACAGAAAAAAATTCTTTATTAAAGCTAAATGTTTAAAAAGGGCTATTCCAAGAAAACAATGAAAAGAAAGTAACATGAACATATTATAAGTTACAACAAATGTTATTAATTGATTTTTAGAAAATAGTGAGAGAGAAATTTGGGTATAAAGAGTCAGTTTTTAGGGTTCAGAGGTGTTTCAATAATAATTGTTTTATTGATAATAAAAAGTGTAATCATCAATAAAACACTGAATTAAAAAAAATCAAAAATGAATCTTTATGCAACAAGAGGTTTTTTACCTCGTTCAGTAACTAGTCGATTAGTCGTTTGGATTTTGTTTTATTTCATCATCTACCCTAAAAGTTTTATATTTCTTTCTCCTTTGAGATCGATTTAGTTTAAATCATTGAAAAAGAATATTTATTGGTAACAGTAGCACTATACATTCAGTAGAACTGTCCATTGTTATGAGATTATTAAAACATACCAAATGCAACTAAGTTCATAAAAAAGTAAAATTCGATTAATAAAATTTATTATTATTATTATTATTATTATTTTAAAATAATTAAATCTTTACCTTTCTATTATTAATATTCAAACAATTAGTTTTCGAAATCAATGATAAAAATAATTAATGGTGTTCAAACAAAAACTTCGGTAAGTTTTCATTAAAATATGCATTGTTAGTTACATTAATATCGGTTGACAAGTTATCAAGACTCATTTTCAAATTATTTATTTTAATAAAACAATTATTTAATCAAATAAAAATTATTTTAAACTTTTTAATCAACACATCCCTATTTTTTAAAGAATGTCTTGATTTTTTCAATGTTTCTGACCACTTTCTTCCCATTCGTATCTGTTATGGGAAGGGCCTCTGGTATCGATCTTGATCTTTGATTCATACTTCTTTTCTAATCATGACTACGTTTCCGACTGTAAACTTCCTCCTAGTTTCCTGATTTTCCAACTTTCGTGATTCTTGTCTGATTTTCTGAATGACCTACTCTCTAGCTATTTGATTCATACTGAACCATCTTTCACTATTTATTTTCCGGCCCAAAATTACCTCCGCCGGACCCCTACATGTTGCCTTCTGTACAGATGTGTTTAAAGTATACTCGATTTCTGGTAAAATTTCTGATTATATTATATATTAATTTTGAAAATATTATCGATTAGTTTAAAAATATAGATTTTTTGTAAATTGTATTCTTTTAAAATATAAAGATAAAAAACATTCGACAAAACGTTATGCACCAACCAAACCAATCAAAGTTATTTTTCTAAAATCGATTTTTCATAACATTTTTTAAATGAATAAAGCTGTTTTAAAAAAAGAAATATTTATGAAAAAAATCTCAATTTTAAAGAGGACAAAAAAGACAAAGGACTCTTAATAATTTATCTTAAAAAGAAAATTATTTACCATTGGTTGTACCGCACACGCCATCTTGGCCTAAACGTAATGTAAATTATCATTTTAAATTAGGGAATTAATATTTTTTACTACATTTCTCTTCATCATTGCAAATGGTGGCGGACACGGTGGGGGTGAAGCAAAGGTACCGGCACCACCACCTACGAATGAATTCATGCCAAAACTCTGGTCTTCAAGATAACCTGCTAGCATTAATCAAAAAGTGTATTGACCAAAACTAACATATATCATCAGCAAAAGTTGTCAAACCCTTCTCTGGAGCGTCTTGATCTATAGCCACAAAAGTAGTCCAGTTTGTCACAATATTCACCTCTGTACTTAATTGAAT
>JBBMKC010071375.1:0-17320 GCA_037834085.1 Bipalium vagum | reverse complement strand
ATAATTAAGTAACGGGAGATAAGTTTTTCTTTCTTTTATTATCATATCCAATTTAAAAGTTCTTATGATAATTAATACATAATAGTTTTTGTCAATTTTTAAAAAAAATAATATTTATCAAAATAAACAGACAAATCGATTTCTTGTGGACATATAAAAACGTCTAGTTTTATAATTTATTTATTTAGGTTTTTAAAAATATTTTTAAAATTTCTCGTGTTACAAGAATAAATCATAATTAAAGTAAATAAAACAAGACGATTTTATATCAGTAATCTGACACCTGCTAAGTTCTGGGGGAGGATAATGCACAGAAATCTGTTCTAATCGAAGATAACAATTGTTAATAATAACCTTTCCATAATAGGTTAGTCTTTTCTCTTATTAGACTTTATAGAATTAAAGGTACGGAATGAAAGCATCTTTCATCGTTAATCGATTATTTAAGACATTCTAATTGTTTTAATCAATCCAAAATTAAATTAAGGAAAAATTCGTTGTTTTGTGTTTTAATAGTTATCCAGGAGGTGCTAAATTAAATTTTTTTTGTTTTTTATTTCTCCAATTATAATTTCCTTTCAATAATTATTAATTAATATTCCGGATTAACATAATGATAATCTATTATAACTCTCCCTTTAATTATCCCTTGAAGATACTTGTTTTTTGATCTGACTGGAACATATTATCTTTTATTTTAAGTAATAATCAAAGATTTCCTTAACAGTTTTGTATTTGTACAAAAATGAGTTTTTTGTTTGAATAGAACAAGGTTAAATAAAAAAATGGAAGAAAAATTTTATATCGTTTAAAGAATACTTTGATCTTGGATTTATAATTGTTTCTATAAAATGTGTTTTTTATGTTGATAATATTACAAATAAGATAATTTATTTCATTTTTCATTATATATTTTTCCAAACATATTCAGACGAAAAATTTTAAGACGAATATTTGGAATTTGGAATACAATTTGGAATTTGATATAATTGGATGTTTTTTTTTCGAAATTATTATTCAAAATTTTTAGGAAATTTTAAAAACAGATTTTTCAAGAAATATGTGAAATATTAATTCTTCATCAATTTATTTAAATAAAAAAATAATAAATAAAAATAATAAAAATAAAATTATTCTGAAAAATAGTTTTCAAATAATTTCTTAATAAAGCAATGTTTTCTATTTAAAAATGTACAAATAAATTATTTATTTCATTATTAATGAAGAAAAGTAAAAAACGATTTATAAAAAGAAACAATGATTAGAAAATAATCAATAAAATTAATTAATAATGTAATTAGTAATTTAATTAATTAATTAGTTATGTAATTATTTTATGAAACTTGTATGAATGAATTTAGAAATTAATTAAATTCCAATTATAAAATTTAAAGCAGTATTTATATATGAAAAGATATCATTAATTAATTCAACTTCAGAAAAACACAACTTTAATATATTCTTGAAATAATTAAAATTTTAATAAACATATTTTCAGATTATATAGCAGAAGAAAAAGCAAGTAAATAATATTTGAATGGTTTAGAATTTTTGTTTAGTTAATATAAATCTAAAATAGAATTTGAAACCATGGCAACAAAATAATTTCCTTAATTTTTAAATGGTTTTCAATTTTTAATAATTTTTGGAAAAATTTTACAGAAATGTTTTCAATATTATAAAGCATTGATTTGCGGAGAAATTTTAGAAAGAGTTTTAATTAAAATTATAATGAAAAATACACTTTAAAATATTAGGACTATATCACCTTTAGGCTTTATATGTAAGTATAAGTTATAACTCCATAAGTGATATAGAAAAAAAATTATATGAATATCAGAAAAGTATAAACATTGAGGTAATTTTGTTTAACCGTTGCTATGACAACTTGTCATTGTCAATCCAAAATATTATTTTACAATTCTATTGTAGAATATTTATAATCTTCCATAGTATAAAATAATATTTTTTATTAAATTGAACGGTCATGTTAAATAATCTCTCAATATCTTTCTCTACTAAATCATAAAAATAAAATATTTTTAAAAAATAAAGAAATAAACAATTAATCCATTAATCAAACTTGACTCAATCATATTCCAGATATGGATTTCTCCTTAGAAGAGGCTGAAACCCAAATTCTGTCACTGTAATATATCCACTCAATATAAATATTTTTTGCATTAGGAATGTGGAGGAAAACGACGAGTTTGATAACAAAACCTTTTCCTAGGAATTCATTACGGTTATAGTTGTTATCAACTCTTCTCCTATTAGATATGTCTTGTATACTATTGATAATAATATATTAGTAAAGAGGAATTTTCTTGACCTTAGGCAATCCATTTTGAAGGGGTCACATTGAAAAAGAGCAAATATTTTATTTATTAACAATGCATAATATTTTATTTTATATTAATTGACTTTTTTAGTACATTATTATTTATAGTTTTTTATGACTCTAATACATAATTTTTTATGTTATTTGGTGATAATCAATATGATGTAAATTAAAGAAAATTCTTCTTTAATGCGTTATCCTTGTTTCTATTATCATTTAATTATTTACATAATCTGTAAATTCAACTCAAACAACACAGACTTTAATAGACGAACGTGATAGGATATTGATGTTAAAAATCGAATTCATACAGAACCAGAATGTCTTACATGCTTATTCACAAAATCTTTGTTAGCCATTTTTTAAAAATATATTAAGCAATATTTTCTTCAAATTATTTTTAATAAGCACATGTAAACAGAAAATCAATTTTTATTACTATTGACGTATATTGGTTTGTAAGCAATATGAGAAGACATTTTCATTGGTTTATTAAATAGAATAATTAATCTTAATTTTAAACAACTTTTATCAAACCATGGAATATTAATATTTTTATTAAAAGTTTTAGAAAATATTTTAAATTTTAACATTATTTATTTACTAAATTTTAAAATACATTAAATTAATTTTTATAAGACAATAATTAAAACAGTTAAATTTTATAAAACTTAATACATATAATATTTAAAAATACTTTTAATTACATTTTTAATAGTTATTATTTTTTGTAAATATTCTAATAACAATAATAAATCATTATATTATAAATAAATAAATTTAGAAAATTAAAAATTCTGATGTTTTGATTTGCCCCTTTATAATTGCATGTGTAAAAATGTTTTACTCTTCAAAATTATTAAACCAAAATGAATAATTTTCTTCTCATAACTTTACTGCATCTTTAATAATTATAATTTTATATATAAAATAATTTACAGAAATTTATAAAGTAATATTTAATAAAATTACTATTTTCATAATTTATGCCATTATAAATATTATTTTTCTGAATCAGTCAGTTGTCTTTTATGAAATACCGATTAAATTAAAAGAACTATTTTATATTTACAATTTATTATAAAATATAAAAAATTTGAATCATTTTTATTTTGTTAGTAAATTATTGACATCATTTATGGATGTGATAACAATTAAAAAACACCCTATCGAGAATTTAAGGAAATAAATTTAGAATAATGATTCAAATATATTTTCCCCTTGAATAATTTCCCTAAATTATATTAACATGAAATCTTTTTGCTTCACTAAAGAAAAATTTAATGAGAAACCAATTGCTTTTTAAAATATCATATTCAATATCTCTGCTGAATATAAAGAATTTATTTACGAATCTTTTCAATGATAAATAAGTCAATACATTTTTAATCAATAAATATAAATTATTTACATTAAAATCATTAATATTGATTTAAGTGAAATTTGATTATATTTTGTTATATTTGAAATTTATTAATGATCTCTAAATGGTCTTTACAATGGTTATTCTGTTTAGTGAGAAATAACCACCCGTAAATTAGTTTGATCAAAAAACAATGACAATGATATCACTTGTTAAATTATCAACTTTTTTTCAATTTATTTTATTTCTTAAAAATGGATAATTTTGTTAATTAAAATATTGAAAATAATTTTTCACTTTTGAAGAACGGAAAAAATATTTGAAAAAATTGCGTAATGGGAATATTTTTAAAATTAAATAATATTAAATGAAGTTTATTTTATATTTTTCAAATATATATTTGTTTTATATTTTATTTATTATACCATAATATGGAATAAAATTATAAAAAATTATATGGTTTAAATCCTTTAATAAAATTAGTAACAAAAATATAACATTATTTAACTTTCAAAAAATCGATCTCATTCGAAATAGCTGCTGCATGTTGTTTTTATTTTAAATGACTAATTTAATCTCAAAGGATTATTAATTTTAAGCTTTAGTTTTGTAACTACTATATATTGTATATTATTTAAATTTAACGAAAATGATCACTTTGTTAGTCTGGGTTCAAAAAATTGTATAACATAATAAATATTAAATTAAACTTGACAAAAAACCTGAATTGATATCGAAGTTCAACCAAAGAAATTAAAAATATTATTTTATTTTAAAATTTTAATTAGAATATTTCAAAATATTTCATATATTTAATAAAATAATTAATTAAAATATTGAATTAATTGGTTTTAAATATAGATTATAGAGTAATATTAAAGTTCATTGTTTTTCATGATGACTAGAGCATAGGCAACGAAAATAGAAATATCCGAGAATTATTTTAAAAATAAAATTAATATTTTTATTTTTGCTAATTTAATTAAAAATGCGGAAGTATGTTTTCCATATTTCATCTGTTCATTTGATTTTTTAAACCTGATAAAATGGTTTTCCACCTGATTTTTAAGATAAGCTAGTTTCCATTCTGTTATCAGATTTTCGTTTTTGGAAAATACTGAGGATCCCATACATTGATCTGATCCGCTTCGATTTGATTTTGAACTGAATGTATATGATAGAAAAATTTTACTAAAAAGTACAATGGCTTTCAGAAAACAAAAATTTAAAATATTTTCAATTCAAAATTCAATAAACTATTTCAACAAAAGTAATCAGGCCGAAATAAACCACAAATATTGAAAAATAAATAAAATGATAAAATTATTATCAATTGGAAGATTAAAAAATCAAAATTTTTTCTTGATCAATTTCAATTAATTTCTCAATTATCTTCTTGAATATTTATTTTTCATTTCGAAATTATAACTGTTATCGCTAATGAAACTAACACTTTCATTTTAATTTTTTCATATATTTTATTTTTTCTTAATTTTTTTTTGGATCAATTAAGAAAAAATCAAGAAAAATTTAAAAGAATAATTTTCAAGAAAATAATGGAAAAATCAAGAAACTAATAAATAAATAAAATTTAAAATAAATAAGAAATATTGTGAGTAAAAGTATATAACATAAATCTACAGACAATTTAATTAAAAACACCATAATTGTGGTGCTTTAGAGTAAATATAAAAATCCACATTTTTTGTATTGTTTTATCTAAAAATCACTGTAGAAACGTCAGTAACACATTATCTAATGATTTATTTGATAAGGATTCAATATACTTTATTGATAATAAATATTTAAAAAATAGATTTAAATCACAAAATTTTAATTGGCTTTAAATGAATTAATGAAAAATAAAAAAAAGTTAATTTTGATTTTTTCAATTAAAAATTTTATTTTACATTCATAATATTTAATATCAACCAAAATACAATGACCAGAATCCTTTATTTTTAATAAGGTTAAGTTTAAAAAGAAACTCTTTTTTCTGTTTGATGAGATTGCTTAGAAGTCATTTATTGGGAACTCTTGAAAAATGGCGAAGTTATTGACTCTGAAAGTTACTGTCGATAATTATACAGTTTACATGGAGCTGTTCAAAAAAAAAATCCAGTCTGGTTAGCACAAAAAGGGTTATTCTTCAGCATGATAATGCTAATCCACATACATCAAAAATAACTTAAAAGAAATTAAGAGAACTCTGTTATGAAGTCTTGCCACATCCATCAGATAGCCCACACATCACGGCTGTGGATTATCATCTGTTCCACTCAATGGCTCACTTTCTTACCAACTATTTTTGATCAAAAAGCTACCGAATTTTATTCATATTGCATTCATTTCTTAGTAGATGGATGAGAGATAGAGAAAGAGTAGTTGATAGAGAATATTTAATCAATTAATGTTTATATGTTAATAATAAAATTTATTTTGAAGTTTTGTTGATCAGGGGTTCAAAATTAAATTGAGTCTCTAATATTTTATTGGACTGTAACATTCAAAATCAAACTTCTGAAAAATTGTTATCGAAGGTAGATTTAATTAAATGCGGATCACAGGTGTAAAAAATAAAAATTATTTATTGGAATTATTTGAATTTTATATTATAACTAACGATAAGATATTTTGACATAAATATTCCAGTGAATTTTTATATATTTAAATTATTATTTGAAAAAAAAAGAAAAAAAAATTATTATAATTTAAAAAAAGAAAAATTTAATGATTTATAAATCGTATTATTTTGTCGATTTAAAAAAAATTTTGAAAGATATTGTTAAGATATATTTTTAAAGATTTAGTTGATAAATGGTAATAAAAATCCTGAAGAAATTTTAATATTTTAATTCCTTTAAAAATTTTTAGCCATTTAAATTTACAAATGATTATTGATTTTTGTTTTCTATGAATTTCAGTTATATTAAAACATTAAAAATATTATTAAAAAGTTTTGCAGTAACTAATTTATTAATAGCAGATTTTCTTGATTTTTGGAATTTCACAAAAATCAATAGACAGAGATATTCATTAAAGGATAATAAGTTTTTAAACTTCATATTATTAAATTATATAAAAAATCAAAATGACGTCATAATTAGAAAATTTGTTTAATTTATTTATTTTCATTTTATAATATAAACAATGAGAAAAAAATGTCTCTTATTACTAAGAATAACCATTGAATAATGTTTTCATTTTATATAATAACCTGGATTTATAATGTTAAGGATTTATAAGGATAAGAAAATAATCAGTGTCAGTTGTTTAGAATAATAGAATAGTATAGTAATAAACTGGCAAAATAGCAGCAAAAATCTTCATATTTTAGGAGCCAGAAAATTTTTATAAAAAATTCCTTTTAAACTTTTACTATCAAATTTAGGGTTTTTTGGAATGTTTGCTTAACTCCAAATAATAACAATAGACATTTTATAATAACATTTAATTTTTGTTGAAATAATGGCAAAAGCTACGTTGAATTTATAATATTATTTATTCATTAAAAATAATAACATCCTTTGTAAACAACAATAAATTTTAGCTCTAACGCTAAGTGAAAAATCCAAAGAAATATAAAAAATAATATAATAATACACGGAAATTTATTTTGGTGAACTTTTAATTTTTTTTGTGAAACAAAAATTAATTTCTCGAAAAGTTTGAAATATACTCCATGAACATTTGAAACAATTTTGTATCTATTCGGTTGGAAAATAAGTTCATACGGTTTTTATGAAAACATTAAAGTCAAAAATTAAAGAAAATCAATTAATTATTGTCTATTTTAATTAATGACTTCTTTCCATCTTTTACCATTCTCATTATTTCCTGCTCATAGAACTCCTTGGGTTCCTTTTCAAAACGAATCAAGATGTTTTTTATGTTACTCATAATCACTAAAATATTACACTTTCAAAGAATTTTGAAGTGATCTAATTGCATGGTAGTTGGTAGGAACCAAATCAGGTGAGTATGGTGACGATGCACAACACCCTCCAAAAGGCTTTGTAATTTGTTTCGGATGACCAAATATGTATGCTGTCTGGTATTGATAAACCGCGCAATGGCGATTTGACATTTTTGAAAGCCCTCTTTCATTTTCTGGCTCATTTTTGTTAATTGTATGCATTACAAACCAGTATTTGGTTGCAGCAACTCATAGTAGACGACATCTCTGAAATAATACCAAAATGAAGAAAATATTTTTTGTTATGCAATTTTGCTTTGATGTTGTTAGCAGTGTATTGTCTTTTTCACCACCTGTAAGCATTTGTTTCATAAATTGATTGGTTTGATATTTTAGCAATGAATCGTAAGTTGAAATGTGTGTTGTTAAATTGGTTTTACTGTGATTTTGAGCACTCACGCATTCAGATGAGAAACATAACCTATTTAATGTAAATAATTCTTCACAGATGTGTGATTTCGTTAATCTGTCAACTACCTATCTAGTCGATTGGATTGGTTTTCATCAATTATACTTTTAACGATGTTTGATTCCGTTCTAAGAAAACCATGTCAATGTGATACGTTTACATTAATAAATCTCCAGGACGGAATTTTAAACGCCATTTCTGGCACACGATTATTTTAATATTTTCCTTGATTTTCCAACTCATTCCATCATAAGATTGAAATTGAAACCAATTCATTAAAATGTATGTTTAGTGAAAACATTTACAATTATTTATTTTTGAATAAAATTCTATAATTGATTTTATTGGAAAACAATTATGACATTCTTTTGTTTTTATTGGAAAAGTAAACTTATGATTTATGGCTTCCCCTTTATCAATATTGAAATTTAGGTTCACCATTTTTGAAATAAGAAATTTAATGTTCATATGATATAGTTATTATATCTCTGTTTTCTAAATATTTAATTTGTCTTTATATTCATTATATGACTAACAAATATAACTTTCCTTAACTTCATCGATTTTATAAATTTAATTATTACGTTTTTTCACATTTATTTAATGACAACGTGGTCCTGTAATAATTCCATTATCTTCAAACATTCTTTTATTATCAAATAATTCTATTGCTATTTTTTTCTTGTTCACATTTTTATGTTTTGTGATATCGAGATTGTTATCCATTATTTATTCTTTTTAAATTGATCTATTGTTTATTAAAATATTATTAAAGTCTTGAATATTTGAATCTAGACATTAAATTATACTCCTCATTTTTTTTATCAAATTTTATTTTGTGTTTAATTATATTTTGTCTCAAAACCATAAAATGTCTAATTATATTGAATTGAGTATATGTTTCCTTTGGTTGCTCATCTTTAAATTTAAGTAATTTTATATCATCATGATATGGTTTTAATTCTTTTTTTACTTGCTTATTATCTCATAATATTATTTAAAATAAATTCTACAAATATAAGATCAATACCTGTAGCACGAATCATATTCAAAATTCAGGAATCATTTAATCATACATAAATCCCTACATTAATAATTTTTGCATATTCCAAAACACACAAGCATATATATTTTAACTTATCAAATTTTATTATTTATTTCTTTTTCATTTGAACATATATGGTTTTATCAGTAAATGTTTGTGATCTTTCAAAGCTGTGTTTCGATGCTTGATTTTCAAAATTCTTTCTACTAATAAATGCTTTATCATTTGTAAATATATTCACATTTCTACATAATACTCAATGACTTTGATATCATAATAAATTGATTTATTTTCATTTTCATTAGGTTTAGAATTCCAATGTTAAATTTGAAAAGAAGAAAGTTTTTTATTATCATTTAATTCAAAAATGTTTACTTCAATATTATTTGTCTATTAATTTTACTAACATCAAACTTTTAAAAAAATTGAATATCACTTAAACTAAATTCATTTACATATCTTTCGTAATTATTTATCTGATTCTTTTAGATTAATGAAATTGTGTTATTATTGAATATAAATAACATCTATTATAATTATTTTTAAAATTTACTGCATATGGAGGTCTTAATGGTAATTTAATATAATTTTAACCAACTAATGATTGATATTCACTTAAATCAATTCTAATTTGTTAAATATACTAAAACTTCCTACCAGAATTAGTTTTTTCCTTTATAATTATTTAATTCTGAAAATATATATTCAGATATATTTTTTCAATTTTATTGTATTTTCATATTTTATAATTATTAGAAAAAAGATGAATATCTAAAATTCAATCATATCTTTTATGTTCACATTTTATTTTCAGGTATAAATTCTTTTATTTTTTATATTATTAGTTATATAATTATATATATATATTATTAATCAATAATTATGTGGTGGAATCAATTTAAAATAATTTATTTTAAGGGAAAATAACAAAGGAGTTTTGTATTTATGTTTTCTAAAAATTAAATCCAAACATAATATTCAGTAATTATAATATAATAATAATAATAACATCATTTGGAAATTTATATTAAATTAAAATAAATCCATGAGATTATGTTTTCTACCATAGACATTTATAATATTTAAATCAAAAGAAGTTAGTGAAGCTGTAAAATTTGATTAAATTATTAATGTAAATAATCTTGTTGCTTTTAATTTTAATTCTCTAACTAAGATCTGAAATTATTAAAATTTTGCACTTTACTGTTACTATTTATTCTTTTAGATATGCTATAAACATTGAATGGCTGAATAACAACAAATTCATTAAGCAGCTGGAGAAAGATAACATCGACGTGGAATTACTGCGGGAAGAACTTACCAGACAAAGCCGAATTAAACGTCATTATACGTAGGATATTTATTTCTTTTCTTATTGTTATTATAAAGTCTTATAAAACAAAAAGGATTTAATATGGGATTGTTGAGATCAAAACAGATGTTTTTATTATTTCTAATGATATTTGAATAGAACTAGGTGACATGAATTTTACAATTACATAATTAGTAAATAATATGTAAAATATAATGGTAATATTATTTCAATTTTATAGAAATCTCTTATTATTATTCAACTACATAATATTATCAATAATATCATGTAGTTGATTAATATATAATAATATAATATAAATATAATAATATAATATAAATATAATATATATAATATAATAATATATATCATTGGATAATATAATATTGATCTTTTTTTTATTAACAAAACCGGATTTAAATAAATGTAACGTGGACAGTTTAATCATTTCTGATTATTTTTGTTTTAAAGTCTTTCAAAAACGTCAGAATCAGATTTAGTTCCAGATTGCATTTTTTAATAGTCAAAGTAACATTGTAAAGAACTATAAGATAAAGGTTTTTCTATCATACTGAGTTTCATTTATTCAGATCAATGGCATGCTTTTGGCAATTGGCCATATCAGTACTACATAAATTTTCAAAACTGTATCCAAACGAATTAATTCTTAAACGAAATCGGGAATGTTTATGTATGAGAAATGTATCCATTTTTCATTAAAAAATTATTAATTTTGTTGACAAGGTCAAAACGTAATGGAACCATCAAAGAAGTACATAACAGAAAATCTTCAAATGAACAAAATAAATTGTACATTTATTATGTTATACTTTTTAGTGACCCAATTAATTAAGAATTAACCTGAACGAATTCATTATCTTCTTTGATCTCATTTTCAATTCAAGGTCATACTAAATAAATATTTTATTTTTACTTTTAGAATATAAGTTTTTTTGTTGCTTCATTAAAAAGGCAGTTTGAATAAAATATATAATTTCTTAAAAATAAAAGAAAACTCGATGAAAGGTCTTATTAATTTTTCTCTTTAATTTATACAATTCATGTTCAAATAAAGGCAATCAATTTTCTCCAGTAAACAAACAAACAATGATAACATTAAATTTCATAAATATTTTATCCAATATTAAAATCCTGTGAAAAGAACTCAAAATTAAACAAACATTGTGTAACATGATAAATTAATTAACAAATAAATAAATAAAATTACTGTTAAAAATAAATGGTTTTTAATTTTTTTGTTTTTAAATTTAGTAACATGAAGAAAAAAATTTGATCTATACGTGTTAAATAAATAAGTTATAATTAATGGTTGCACTCAAGTTTCAAAATATATTTCATATATATTTATATTAGGTTGGTGCAAAATTAATGACCGTATTAGTTATTTTAAATTGTTTCTGTTTTAGTCATTTTAAAATCAATATTATATTATTATTATATATCAATTATATATCAATCTAAAGCTAAATTTCTGATTAATTTACTGAAAAACTCGTTTAAAAGCATTAATTAAATACAATTTGTTTAAAAAATTCTAATAATTGCTTTGCATGAACTTTAAACTTGGTAAAAATCGTCATAAATCCTCACAATTTAACCTAAGAAAGATAACAAGAATATTTTTATTTTTTATTAGCTGTTGATATCTGTAATATTTCATTTCAATTTTTATGTCTATTAGATAAGTGTTAGAGAAATCATAAACATAATTAACACATTTTATCTCCTTTCCAAGCCAGGAATAGATTCATTTTATTTTTAATGTTAGAAAATCAAAGTTTTTAATATACTTATAAAATATAAATAAATATTATAAATATAAAAAAATATTATAAATATATAGTATTGTATTTACAACTATCCTTCATAATTTAAATTTTCATAAATATGATTTTTTGATTCAGTTTTCTCAATTTGTGTTTCAAATAAAATTTAATAATTTATTATGGTATCACATTAAATATGGCCGTTTCAATTCAAAAATTACGATTAGAAAAATATATTTTATTTTACATCATAAAATTATAAATTAAAAATACAATTTAGCTTTCTGATTCATAAGGGCCCAATGTTCTGCATTTTGGGAATCCCATTTTAATACCATTCCGGTAATCAAAATTCAAAAAAACGCTCTTTTTAAGGTCTTTTTTGTTTTCAAAGTGCCTATCCAACAAGAAATGTTCCATGATTCAGAACAAGTGGAAGTCTGATGTTGTAGAGTTTTAATGGCTTATTGGAGCTGATAATACAAAAGTTGATTGAAATGGATCTGAATCTACAGAACACCGCAAGTCTACTAGAACCTTGTGCAGGTTGGAGGCTGGTGTCACCGGAATTGAATTTCGGAAACCAGCATCTTTCTGTCCTCTCATTGGCTACATCTGGGTTTTCAGCTGCTACATTTAACCTGGTTGATTCTGTGACTCACACCCGTCTTTTCAATTCTGTAGAAGAACCAAATGAATGTCATAATTTGTAATCATTTTAATTAAGCGTAAAATGAATATTATTAAAACAATATATTTAACTTTAATCTTACTATATTATTAATCAAGGTATATAAGTTTTCATAAAATAAATCAATAGTTAATTAATCATTATTAAAAAAAATTATTTAGCTTTGATGTGGATAAAACTAAACTGTCATCTTTTATAAATTAATATAATATTTTATTTAATATAAACATTGATTATTTTTAATATTGATAAGTATTGTTATTGTCTTTTTTTATTTACTCCCTTTTATATATTTTTTTACATTAATTAAATTTTCTTCATTTATTTTTACAATGGTAAAATTTTATTTGTTTTGTCCTACTCATTTTTTTTAACTTTTATATCTGAAATTTTAAAATATAAATAATAAAAAATAATATTTCTTTCTAAGATAGCTGTCCTATAAAATCAATATATTTATATTTTACTTAAACAAAATCAATAGAATATTATCAAAAGTTTATAAAAAATGTTTTAATTTTATTTTAAAAAATATTTTTAAATAAGATGTATTAACTTCAGTACTATATTTATTTATTTATAATTTTTTCCTTTTTTTTTAATAGACATTAATTAATGTTAATTTTAATTTTACATTTAGAAATATTATTATTATTATTATTATTTTATTTTTATTATAAATTAAAATGTAATTTAATATTCTGAAAATAATCATAGATAATAATATTATTAATTAAAAGTTCTATTTATCTTTATTATTATCTTTGTAAATGCTTATTCTTCATAAAAACTAGACAAAATTTATTTAAAATTTTTCAATGGAATACTTGATAATGAATAAGTTTTAAGAGATACAGACGAAATGCTTTTATTATATTAAATATTTATTTAATCAATTAACAGCTTTATTCTATGAAAGCTTGTCAAAGTGTTATTTTTTGTACTAATTTATCAATTCTGGCAATTTATCAATTTCTGACTAATTTAATTAGTCAAGTTTCGTTTAAATTAAATGATAATTTTAATATTGTTCAAATTGTTGAATGATTGATCCGGTATGGAATTTTATAAAAATTAACATTACATAAACGCGCTCAACACGTTTGACTTTTTAAGATTATCGTATCTGACTATTGAAATAGACTCAAAGAAATAATATCGGGTTTATTATAATTAACTATAATTAATTATAATATTTTTTAAAATTAATTATTCAAAGTAATTTAAAAAGCGATGATTTATTAAACTGAAATTAGCTTAAAATATAATAAATAATTAACCAGACACAAAAAATTAAATATTTAGTCCTTATGTCATTAGGCAGACTCAGTCCTGATTACATACTTTTGATGGAATTGGTAGGTGCCTGTTTTATTTTATTTATACTTCATTTTCTGTGTATTTTCAATCGATTTTTACTTATTCCAGAATAAGCTGATCTTACAACAACAACCAATAATTTTCCATGTATTTCAGGATTATCTTGGTTTTTTCAAGATGATTTATCTTGCATGAACTGAAATCATTCATGACCACGAAACCAAGTTTGTAATTTACGTTGCAATTGACTATACAGAAGTTAGAGACACTGGTAAGAATGTAAAATTTTCCAGGTCCTTTATCAGATATAACGAAGTATATTATAACTTGAACACAATGTTAAACTCTTTGCCTTATATTAATTAATTATATATAAAAACAAACTTGGTTTAGAAAATTAAACCAATTAAATGAAAACTGCTTTATAGAAATCATTTTCTACATACTTTAGACCAAAGGGCTACTTCATAGTACTTATATTTCATTGTCCAAACTTCTCACTTCTTTATAATGGCTGATGTTTATTTCTGCTTGATGGCTGGGCAGTGAACAGTAATGTTTGTCTCTTTCATTAGTCGTAGCATAGATGAAACACTTACCCTTGAATCAAAAATGTTTGACTAGATTTTTTAAATTGATTTCTGTCGAAGTCTCAATGCATTGTTAATTATTATCCTTAAACCTCTTATGAGTGCTTTTCTTGATTTTCCTTTATAATTCTTTTTAAAAATAATAAAAATGCCACTTTTTTTATCATTTTGTTATTTTTAATGGTAGGCTGGTAGGTATTTTAAATTTACTCACTACTTGCCTTAGTGTCTCACGGTTCGTTCTAATAATGTAATCTTGTACGCAGGGTTACTGTCTTTTCTTCCAATGTCGCCATTATCCTTTACCTAATTTTTTATTGAAAATCTGTCTTTCTCTATCTTTGCTATCTAATACATAGCCAGATAGGGTCTAGTCGTTTGTATTATATTTATTTCATGTAAATACAGGGTCTTCCAAAAGAAGTTTTACTACTTTTAACACATTAAATACGAAGTATATTTTATTTAAATAAATTAATATTTAAGATTATTCTAGCTAAACATTTGAAAATTAAATATGGATCGTTAAAATGTGCAACAACGGGCAGAAATTATCAAAATATTTTATCAAAGCGGTAGTTCAATTTCAGTAACAGTTAAAAAATTAAATGCAAAATTTGGGAAAAACAAATGTCCATCAAAACCAACAATTTACAGCCTGGTTAATGCTTCTGAAGCATTTTGCTCGGTAGCAGATAGACCAAAATTTGGACGACCTAGATCTGCGCGTATACCTGAAAATATTGCAAGTACATGAGAAAGTATTGAAGACAATAAATGCACCTCAATCAGTCAGAGCACAGGAATTAAACCTCTCAAAATGCAGTTTGTCGCGGTTAAGGAATGAAGATTTGCATATGAAAGCCTATAAGCTTACGGTAGTTCAGAAACTTAAAGAATCAGACCATCAAATTTGACTGAATTATTGTAATTGGTTGTTAGAAAGATCAATTGCAGATCATCATTTTTGGAAAAAAATCATTATGATTGATGAAAGTCATTTTCACTTGAAAGAAGGTGTTTTTAATAAACAAAATTATCGAATTTGGGCAACAAAGCAACTTTATATTTTGAAGGAAGAAGCATTACATTCGCCAAAAGTTACTGTATGATGTTGAATATGGACAAGAGGTGTAAGTGGTCCATACTTTTTCGAAAATGCTGCAGGTAAAACAGTTACAGTAACAGGAGAGAGATACCGACATATGAAAGAAACATTCCTTAAGCCTTATCTGAATGATTTTAATGTGGAGATTTCAGCAAGATGGTGCCACATCTTATACAAATAGGAAAACAATTGCACTATTACACGAATCTTTTCCATCTGGCGTGATCTCACGTTTCGGTGATGTTGATTGGCCTCCTAGATCTCCCGATTTGACTGCTCCAGATTATTTCTTATGAAGATATCTAAAGATAAAGTTTATATTAATCAATCAAAAACTATTACAAAACTCGAAGACAATATTTCGGAACAAATCGCTATGATCTCAATTGACTTATGCCAAAAAGTTATACAAAGTTCCATAAAAATAGCCCAAACTTGTAAGGCTGCCAGAGACGGTCATTTTAATGACATCATATTTAAAATATAAATTTTTGTAATTTCTGTGTTTAAATAAAGGTATAAATAAAATTACTTTTTTAATTTTTATGTAGGGAGAAATAGCGACTTGAAGTAGTAAAGCTTGTTTTGGAAGACTCTGTATATCATAAAAGATAACTAAATATTTGGTTTTATATGATACTGCTATTTTTTGTTATAAAAAGTCAGTGTATTTCATGTCAATAAAGAAAACCAAACATGTTGCAACGCAATGAAAATAGATGACTAAAAAACAACTGTTTGTAAAATAATTCTTGAGTCTATTTCAATGGCCAGGTACCGTGATATTATGTTAAAGAAAAGATTAAAAATATAATTGTATTATCTACATAATAATATTAAGTATTATTTTTGAATTAATATTTTACAATAAAATAATAATAATAATAATGATATTTCGAAATAAAAATAACAAAATACAGACATGACTAAAGTAATCCTTCCTGTCATTCTAATACGTATTAGTGTATTTGTAGAAAAGTAATGTAATGATATTTTGAAATAATTTATAATATAACAAAGTTTATATTTTTCTGAAAATTTTTCAGATATATTCAGAAATTTTAATAAAACAAAATTAATTAATTTTTGAAACTTAATTTTGACTAAAATATTTTATTTCAGTGAAATTTTAGTTAATAATATGTTTTAATTAATGTTTTCTTCTTCTTACTACTACTGCATCATACCATTAAAATAAGATATTATTACAGGATAAAAACTATTTTATTTATAAGAGAGAATATTTTCTAATTTATTATAAGATTTACTATTTCTTTTATTATAAAAAGTATTATTATTAATTATTATTATTATTATTATTATTATTATTATTATTATTATTATTATTATTATTAATTATTATTAATTATTATTATTA
>JBBMKC010071266.1:0-17323 GCA_037834085.1 Bipalium vagum | reverse complement strand
TGGTACTAAAATATAAAATGATATAATGCGAAGTGTGTTATTAAACGACGTGATATTAAACGGGTTTGACTGTATTTACAATGAACGAAAATAAAAAATAAAATAAATTAAAAGACGTAGATCAAAAAGGAGAAAGAAATCATGATAAAAATTCGACATAGGTAAGAGGTTCTTTATGAAATAGGTCAAACAATATTGACTGAGGTTTTAATAAAAATATCTATTCATTATCCGGATTTTCATTTTATTTGAATAAATAAATAAATAAACTATATATATTTTCAAGAAAAAATTGAGAATAAGATTAAACATTTGTGATAATTTAAAGAAAACAATAATCAGTGGATTGTGAAATTTTGTTTAAAAGCTTTAACTTACAGTACCATTGAAATGTCCATTTAGTCTACTTTGAAAGTTTAAATCTTTAGATTGCATCTTTCTTCTTCGACTACCAGCCTAAAAGTATTCTAATAAATATATTAAAGTGTTTAAAAATAGATAATTGTAACTTTTCTAAAATGATTTTGGTAACACAACACGTTTAATATCAGAACAATTTTATTCTTAGCTAATTTTGAGATTTATTTACTGATTTAAGATCTTTTCAATGAACTAAAAATCTTCGAAACTACATCTATTTTTAAATTTATCTGTTGACAGTAATGGTCTCACCCTAATTTATTAAATTTTGATGAACGAGACTGGTGATAGACCACTAAACGGTCACCATAATCTTTTACGGTTGTGATAATTATTTCGGAAATTTTTGAGAACATTTAACACGACACAATCACTGAAAAGATTGTAATTGATTTTCAAGCAATATCCATTTCTCATCTCACGTTATAATAATATCAAGAAAAGAATTTTTTTTATTGCGTATAAAAGTGATTTCTTTATTATCAATTGATTTTATCACATAAGTCCCTCATCTTCGAATCTGAGCTGTTTGATTCCGCAGTGCACCAATTACGCTTTTTGAGATTCCGCATATTGCAATTCATAATAAAATACTTATATTTACTGATTTTTAAAATATTTCTAAAATTGTTAAATTATTTTAATTTTCAACTGATTAAAAACCGATGTAAATAATCTCTATTTTCACATTGTAAAGATTTATTTGAAATTTATTTAAAGTAGGTAATTTGTTTATTTATACTTTAAAAATACTTCAGTTATTTAAAAATTAAGGTAATTAGCTAACCCAGTGGCTTCAAAGAATAGAGAAACAAGTAATGAATAAAGAAAAAAAAATTATTGACTCTAACCATATCAAAGATTTCAAAGATAATTAATATCAAGAAGACCAGGGTACTTCAAATAATCAAGAAGTATCTGAAAGAAAGAACTTTTGAAAAAAAGAAGAGACAGCTGTAATGAAAAAATTAACATGAGAACAGGAAAATTTACTTTTAAAAAGCATTGATGAAGATTGTTCAATTTCATTAAATAAAAATGAAACAAAATGTGAAAAAGAATTTTTAGTAAAATTTTTCAGTCGAATATCAATAAAACAATTTCAGAATTTAGTTATACACTAAAATAAAAATAATAATAAAATAATATTCATGCATAATATTCATGAAAAGAAATGACTGTCCAAAAGAATGTATTTTTTGAACTTTACAATGTCAAAAAAGAAGTGAAACGATGTAAATTAAAAGTACATTTTATAAAAATAAAATTTTAGGATATTATTTTTGAAGTGATATTAATAAACGAGCTTACATCGAAATAAATAACCAAGACAAAAACCAAAATTCCAATGCTGTAAAACGTCAAGAATGATGGAATAAGAACTATTTCAATTTTCCATATCTGTTGAGTAGTAATATTTGGAGTCTGCATTGAGTTCAAATAAAGAGTTGATATTGAAGAATGCCAAAAACAGATAAACATGATCATGAGTATATTAGAAATCATTGCTTGATCCTAAACGTTATATAACATTATTATTAATAGTAATATTTATAAACGGATAAAAGTTATGAAACAAGTAAAATTTTTGGTGCGACATTAAATGTTAAAGGAACTATTAAATAAATAATAATATATAAATTTCATACATCTGTAAATTTCTAAATAAAAGTCATAATTCTGGTTTCTTTAAAGCTCATAGTAAACTGAAAAAATTCAAGCTTCCGAAAAATATAAAGCATTTCCTGTTTGTAATATATTAAAAGTTAATTTTCCATTTCCATTTAATTTCATCTTATAAACATAACGTCACAATCTTTCGGAATTATGGTTATGCATTGAAATTACTTAAAATTTTTATATAATTCTCTTTTTCTTTTAAAGGTTCTAAAGTTTTATTATATTTAAATGCATTTTCAAATAATTAGGGTATAGCTTATTTTTAATTTATTTTAGAAAACCATAACTTTTAGAAATCAAATGTATTATTGACTTTACCATTAAAATGTAGAATTTAATGTTACAAAACATATTAAACATTATTCATAATTAAAATTGGATTCAAAATTAATGAAATGTGTAATTTTAAAATAATACATAATTTTTACTTTGATTATTATGTTAGTCAATAAATTTTATGGGATTATATATAATTTGGAATGGAATTTTATATATTTTTCTATATACACGTTCTTCCAAAGGAAGCGTTACTACTTTTAACATATTAAATACTAAGTAGTTTTGGTTTAAATAAATTAATATTTAACATTATTCAAACTAAACATTTGAAAATTAAATATGGGTCGTTATAATATGCAATAACGGACAAAAATTGTCAAAATATTTTATCAAAGCGGTAGTTCAATTTCAGTAACCATTAAAAAATAAAATGCAAAATTTTGGATAAACAAATGTCAATCAAAACCAACAATTTACAGTCTGGTTAATGCTTTTCAAGCATTTGGCTCGGTAGCAGATAGATCAAAATCTGCGCGGAAACCTGAAAATATTGCACGTACACGAGGAAGCATTTGAAGACAATAAATGCATCTCAATCAGTCATAGAGCACAGGAATTAAACCTCTCATAACCTCGTTTGTCGCAGATAATGTTTGAAGATTTGTATATAAAAGCCTATAAGCTTACCGTAGTTCAGAAGCTTAAAGAATCAAACCATCAAAGTCGCCTGAATTATTGTAATTGGCTGTTAGAAAGATCAATTGCGGATCCTCATTTTTGGAAAAAAATCATTATGACTGATGAAAGTCATTTTCATTTGAGTGAAGGTGTTTTAATAAACAAAACTGTCGAATTTGGGCAACAAAGCAACCCTATGTTTTGAATGAAGAAACATAGGGTTGCTTTAGTCGAAAGTTACTGTATGGCGTGGAATATGGGCAAGATGTGTAATTAATCCATACTCTTTCGAAAAGGCTGCAGGTTACAGTAACGGGAGAGAAATATCGACACATGATAGAAACATTCCTTAAGCCTTATCTGAATGATTTTAATGTGGAGAATATTTACTTTCAGCAAGATGGTGCCACATCCCATACAAATAGGAAAACAATTGCATTATTACACGAAACTTTTCCATCTGGTGTGATCTCACGTTTCGGTGATGTTGATTGGCCTCCCAGATCTCCCGATTTGATGGCTCCAGACTAGTTCTTATGGGGATATCTAAAAGATAAATTTTATATTAATTAACCAAAAACTATTACACAACTCAAAGACAAAATTTCGGAACAAATCGCTATGCTCTCAATTTACTTATGTCAAAAAGTTATGCAAAATTCCATAAAATAGCCCAAACTTGTAAGGCCAGAGGTGGTCATTTTAATGAAATCATATTTAAAATATAAATTTTTGTAATATCTGTATTTAAATAAAGGTATTAATAAAATTACTTGGCTTTTTAATTTTTATGTGCGGAGAAATAGTGACTTAAAGTAGAAAAGCTTCTTTTGAAAGACCCTGTATTTCTGCATAAACCAATATAAAATACAAAAACACAGTTTTTTCATTTAACAAATTTAAAATTATATATGCAACGAACACCCCAGAAAAATGAAAAATTTGCAATTTTTAAAATTTACTTAATATAATAAGCAAATTTATAATTTTAATTAATTTAATAAAAAATAATGAAAAATTATTATTTTAAGTATAATAATTTTTATATTTTTAATAATTTATTTTATTATAATCATAAAAAATTAATGAAAAATTAATTACCTTGACGATCATTTTTATAATTCTTTAAAATATACTTAATTTCTAAAGATTAATATAAAGAAATAATATAAAAGATTATTTATCTAATTCCTTAAATTAATGAATACCTGTTTTATCATATTCTACATGGAAAATTTAAAACATCATTTGATTGCTCTACATTTAAACATTATATTTATATATTATTATTATATATTATTATTATATATTATTATTATTATATATTATTATTATTATATATTATTATTATTACATATTATTATTATTATAATTATATATTATTATTATTATATATATTATTATTATTATTATTATTATTATCCAGAATTTCTTATTTTAAAAACTTAATGTGATCTAGGAAAAATATCTCACTACACAAAAAAGGTACTGAAATAGCTAAGGTCAATTGAATATTTTTGGTAGTATTTAAACAAAGTGTTTAAAGTAAGAATTGTAATGCCAAAAATTCTCAAGAACTTAAACAAAGAACATACAGTGTTGAAATGTATACCGAACGTTATTTAAGTCTGTTCACCTTTAATTAATTTTATATAATTATATATCCTTAAAATTAGAACTGTTTAAATGAATTAATATAGATTTCATATTGATGGTTTTATTTAAATTTTAAATTAATTTTAGTTTTTTTTAGAACTACCGGTTAAATTTAGCTCGATTGAAAGTAGAATACCATTTGTAGCACTTCGTTGTGCTAGTAAAACCTGGCGTGAAGTTATTAAGATAATGAAGAAAACATTTAATCTCGATGTATCAAAACGAGGTTATCAAAAGTTGGTTAAGAACTTGAATTACCAAGGAACCGTTGAAGGTAAACTAAGAGTTAGTCAATTCTGTCCAAGAGATAAACAATGCATTAAGAGGTTATCGCTCTGGAGCCGAGTTTCCAGTTTAAGCTCCATTTCTCATTAACGTAGATACTCGAATATAAGTCGAGGTTTTTTTCTATAAAATTTAATGAAAAAAATGGGGTCGACTTATATAAGAGTCATAACAGTTTTAGACCGGGATATCAAACAAGATGGATGGAACTGAAGACGACATACTCTGGATAGATTACACCACCGCTGCCGAAGATTATGACGAATCGGGTGATGACGACTTCTATTCAGACCATATGACTAATGAGCAGGCATTGTAACTTCTTCAATCATACTCGGATTCCGAATTTTGTGGTTTTGAATAAATGTTACCTATCATGCCATGTTTGTAAATAAAAATATATAAATATTATTACGAATACTTTGCAATAAAGTATCAAAAGATTGACATTTTTTCCTTGTTATTTTATAAATGTACGAAAGACGAAACTACCCAGACATATTTTTACCTCGACTTATATTCGAGTATCTACGGTAATTTTATGAGCAAACTGCAAGAACAATTAGTAAACTTTGGGCACAAAAAAGTTTAGGCAGTTTTTCTTTAAAACGATATGTTGCGTTAAGAAAACATTTACTATATTTTAAGTAACGTCAAAGCCGTAAGGAGTGGGCAAAATTGCATATTTGGCATTCGGTCAGAGGTGGACTTATCTCAAATTATGTAAAGTCATCTTAATCACAAAATTAATTTATTGAAATTCAAAAACTTAGTCAATATTTCAATATTTAAACAAATAAATTACTACTTAAATAAAATCATATATACTTTAAACATAAAATGTAGCTATGAAATTTTGACAATAAAATATAGACGATTAGATAATTGCAGTCAACTATTGCAAGATTCTCATGATATTCTTTTCCTAAAAATAATTATGTGGCAAAAAGTCGAGTTTCTACCAGAATCTAGATATGACAAATCAATGAATTCAGAAATAAAAATCCCAAAAAGATGCAACTTCATTAAAAAGGTAATGTTATTCGTTTAGTTGAACTATGGAAGATTAATTTATTTCAAGGTAATTTCGTAGGCTATTATTGCCGTAGTATATATTATAAACAAATCGATAGAATGTACGTTGTTAAGCATCAACTGTATCAAGAATTAATCAATGGAAAAAGAGTCATTCTTTAGTAAGATAATGTTTTAGTCCCGACATTGAAACCATATGTATCCAGTATATAGTTCAGAACTAGTGCTATCAGATTTCAAGCTAATTTGATCAATGTCCACTTCTTGAAATGAAGGAAATTCAAAGATCTCAATGATATTGAAAAAACATATTGTCAATCATTTGCATCCAAGGATATAGTTTGGTATCCTACATTCTTTGTATCTTACTTTATATGCACTTTATAGAGAAATATTGGGAGTCTCCACAAATGTATTATGATAATATTAAATAATAATAATATTAATGATAAAAAATCATTTCGTACCAAATATGTTAAGTAAGGAACCTTCGGAAGAGTATTGGTTACAGCTACTTTGAAAGTAACACTTGTCAATAAAGTGTACATACTCAACTGCAATCGACCAAATACATTTTCAGACACTGCAAAACTACAAAAGGTTAATATAAAGAACATGGAGCTAATCATGAAATAATTGACTATAAAATATCCAAATCGACGACTTGCTCGACATGTAAAAGTGATGGCTTTTCTCGACTTTGGCCCGATATTGCAGTCATTAACAAGATCTTTCAATTCCACCTTAATCAATACAATAACTATTACAAAAATTTATAATAAATATAAGTAAAATTTTCAAACATGAATATTTTTACCAACTGCCTTGATAAAGTAACATAAAAGTTTACCTCCACATGATTGTACATGATCCATTCTTGAGAATCCATAACATTTCCAGAATTAATTTTACTAATGTCTTCTTCGTTTTCCGAAAGAATTACTTCTTCAGATGATAATTCAGTAGAGACTGTAATTGATAAATCCTAATTAATTATAAAAAGTATAGATTTCTTCAAAAAAAATTTTTTTAATATTCATTATTTTGATGCGTTTTTTAGCTTTAGAAATTTTGTTTTATATATTGTACACTTATAAATTATGTATTATATACACTAGCGCTCAAAAGTTAGTTGACACACGAATTTTAAGTTTTCATAAGTAAATGTAACTGTTACTAGATAATTATGTTAAATTTTTGTTGTTAAAAATCTTCCTACATATGCAAAGAAATAAACTCTAAAAAATATTTAAAATTTATAAAATTTTAAATAATAAAAAACCATAAACCATTAAAAACAAGTGCTCAAAAATTAGTTGTCATTTTATTTATAATCAATTATAATCAATTTATAGTAAGATTATAAACTATTTTCTTAAAATAATGTCTAAAACTATTTAGTTTCAATCATGGTGAGAGCAAAAAATAGTAATGATATTAAGAAACGAGTTGTTATGGCAGTTAAAAGAGGAAGAACACAAGCAAGTGTTTCGTGCGATTTTGGGCTTAAGTGACAGATAATCACCAATATCTGGAAGACCAAGGAAAACAACTGCTCATCAAGATCGCATCATTATTCATTCTTCAAAAGCAGATCCACTAAAAACTGCTGTCGATATTGGCACAGAAATTAATCAAAGTCATTCCAAAGAATCAAATAAAACCAGTGTTTCTATTGTAAAAAGACGTCTACAATCTGCTGGACTATTTGCAAGGGGTACCAGAAAGAAAGCTTTTATATCGAAGGAAAATCAAATGGCCCGATTGGAATTTGCTCGCCTTCATAAAGAAGGAACAATTCAAGATGGGTCTAAGATGGTCCGAAATGACGAAAGCAAATTTAATTTGCTATCTAGTGATGGTATTCTATATGTTCGTCGATCTTTTAACCAAAGATTTAACGTAAGATATCAGGTTCCGACTATTAAACACGGTGAAGTAAATGTCATGGTGTGGGGTTGGTTTACCAGAGATGAAGTCGGAGCTCTTATTCAAATAAACGGCATCATGAACATGCAAATATATGATACCATAATTAAGAATACAATGATTCCATTTGCATATGAAACCATGAAAGAAGACTGGATATTTCAGCAGGATAACAACCCCAAACATACATCCAACGTTATTAAACAAATGCTAGAACGTAACAAAATCCCTGTTATGAAGTGGCCTAGTCAGAGTCCAGACCTTAATCCAATTGAGCATTTATGGTAAGAGCTTGATCGTACCATCCGAGTTAAAAAGATATCCAAAAAACAAGATTTCTTTTAGAAATTTACAGGAAAGTTGGATTAAAATTCCTTTAAAAAATTGATTAAACTTGTTGACTCTATGCCTTGTAGATGTGCAGCTGTTATCGCTTCAAATGGTTATGCTACTAAATTTTAGTTTGAATCATTTGTATTAATAAATTTTTAAAAATTGGTGTAATATATTATTAAAGGTTTCTCGATTTTCACGTTACATTGTCAATGACAACTAATTTATGAACTCTCAATATTACATATTTTCTTGAATATCTCATTTATTTAATATCAATTTCAATACAAATCTCGTTTGATTGATTTGATTAGCCTTTACGAAAATACATATATTTATAAATATTTTTGGGTAATCATAATAAAAAAATTGAAAAATTGTTGTGGTTTGAAAACCATAAGCCGTAAAAATTAAAAGATGGACACCTACAACATTTGAAAATAATATTTTATATCATTTTGAATTTGTTGGATAAAATATTTATATACATTTGATATTTCAATTTGAAAAGCTTAATTATTTAATGCTTTTATTTTAATTTTTTATTTATTTTATTAGTTTAAAATAAATAATTAAATTCTAATGTTATCTAATGAAATAATACAGTTGTATTAATAATAGAATATTTTTTTAGAATAATGTTAATATAATAATATTAAAATGTATTTTTTTAAAAAAGTTATATTTTCTTCTGTTTGAGGGTATTATTTCCCTAATGTTGAGAAATATTAAATTCACTTTTATATATTAAATGGGAAAATAAGAGCTCTTGATGAAGTAAAGAAGTATCCTGATATCAGAGGCACCTGTCTCAACAATTTGCCATGAATTGATAAGAGTTCGTAGAGTGTTAATCAGAAAAATTCATAAAATTTCTTGTGGAACTAAAAATTGTTTATTGTTACGAATTGATTAAAATTGAGTTTTAAAATATTTATTGCCGTTTAATAAAATTTAGTGTTATCACTCATTATTTTACTTCACCCTCTTAGTTGCAGTAGACCTAGCCTTACCATACAAAAACGATGTAAAGCATTTAAATACTATTCCCCATTAACAGTTTAACAGTTTGATTTTTTGGAACAAATTCATTATGGACTATCTTTTGAATCATAAAAAGTAATAAACATTATCTTAATTTTTGAAAAATGCAATTTTTAGGTTTTGGCTCACTCAATGACTTCCATTTACCACTTTTACGCCTGATTTGTCCAACCCCACCTCTCATCACCAGTTATAATTGAATCAATATAATCTGACTTGTTTTCAACAGCGTTGAGGAGATCTATGCAATATTTAATATGAGTTGTTTATTGGTCTTCATTTATTGCATGAGTAACAAACTTAGCACAAACCTTTCTTTATCCAAAGTCTTTCTTTTAAATTATCCAAATGGTAAAGACACTTGTATTTAATTCTTCTGCTAACATTCTCATAGTCTTTTTACCACCAGAAGCAATGATTTAACGTACTTTTCCCACCAATTTTGGACGTCCTTCAGCATTTGAACGTCCGGGCTTTTCATCGTCATTTAAATCATCATGGCCATTTTAAAATCGTGTAAACAATGTATAAATCTGTGCTCGAGACATCAATCATCACTAAAACCTTTAGAAGCAATTCATGTCTCCGTAATTTTTTTCCCGATTTAAAAAAAAATTTAATATTCGCTCTTTGATCCATTGTAAATCTATGACAAAAGGATGATATATATCTTTACTTAAATGCAAATAGAATTCAAACCTGTTATCCGAAAATAAATAAATTTTGATGATTTTCAAAGGTGAATGATGTAATTTTCAATTAAAAATTGGTTTAAACAAATGAAACCCGTCAAAAGTCTGAGCCCACCTTCAAAAATTGAATTGATTTCATTATTTATCCATTGGTATGATATCAATTTAGATATAGGTATTTATATAACTCTGACCTATATCAATTTATTGTTTTTTCATTAATTTTGCATAATTATATAATATTATTCTTGTCAAATAAATACTTTTGTTTAAATAATGGCTGAATTATATGCTGAAAAAGAGCTCAAATTTTGATTTTGCGCGACGAAGATTATTCGCAGAGACAAATTGCGACGAGAATGAATGTGTCAAGGGGAATTGTTCGACGTTCAATTCAACGATATGACTTGGATAAATCATTCAAATACAAACAACAATGTGGAAGGCCAAAAGTAACAACAGTTCAAACTGATAGATTGATTCATCAGTTGTCCTGTACTTGAGTTTTTGCACCAATAAGTGAAATTAGATCACAACTTCCTCCAGATGCACCAGTAAGCATGAGTACTATTTCTCGGCGGCTTAGACACGAATTCTCGTTGCACTCCAGAAGGCCTGTAATAAAGCCTAGACTTTCTTTAAAGAATGTTAAAAACCGCCTTTTCTTTTGTAACAAATATAAGAAGTGGGAGCCCACAGATTGGCACAGAGTTATTTTTTCAGACGAATATAAAATCCAGCTATTCTCTCCCAATGTTATACGCGTCTGGAGACCTGACGGCAAAAGGTTTGATCCAAAATATACTGTCAAGAATGTAAAACATTCTCCTTTCGTTATGGTCTGGTCATCAATGTCATATGATGATGTAGGTAATTTGTTTTGTTCCTGCTGGTACAAATAGTAGATCTACGGAGTACATCGACATATTAAACCAACACATTCTGCCAATTGAAACTGGTAAAATCTTTCAGCATGATGAGGTCACTTGTCATACAGCCAAGGCCGTAAAAGAATTTATCTCTCTTAACAATATGGAGGTACTTTGTCTATGGCCTGGAAATTATCCCGACCAATTGAAAACTGCTGGTCCGAATTGAAGAAAAAAGTCTCAAGTCTCAATCCAACATATATTAATAACCTAAAAATTAAAATTAATCAAGTGTGAAGAAATGATATCTCGCCTGACTATTGCAAACATTTAATTGAGTCAATGCCTAATCATATTGCGGCAGTCACAGATAACAAAATATTAATTTTTTTTACAATGTTCATTCATGTTGTACATAATATATACATTTTTTGGAATTAATGCGTCTTTTCAAATGTACAATAGGAATTTACATTTTTTTAAAGGTGGGGTCAGACTTTTGATGGGGACTGTATATGATTTAAATCAAAAGTTCGGTTACTTATATGACACACCGTGTATTTTAAAAATTATTTAGTTATAATATTATCAGATTTTCTGAGTGACTCCAAAATTGATGAAGGATTTTTATCGCCTTTAAATTTAGGTTCATTTGAAAATCTAATAAGAAATAATTCTATCATTGAAAAGCCTTATATAAAAAAATATTTCGAAATCACAGAAAATTACCATTCTAAAAAAACAAAAAATGGTAATCAAACGAAATAGATCCTAATAGAAAACTTCGGAACGAAATATTAATATAATTATTAATAGAACCTGGGGACAGTTGTCTTGACAACAATTTGTGTTTGACAACTTCCATATAATTAAACGAATCATTATTATTATATTTCTACTAACTGATTAATGAAAGAAATTGATAAAAGTAGTCTTATTTCAGATATATCAGTTGAAAGCATTCTACCGGTTTGTGATATGTCAATTGTTTTTGTCTTAATCCATAATAAACTTGTTAAAAAAAAAGACAAAAGGTAGACTTAAATTTACTATTAAAAGCAACTGAAATAAACTAGTAGTAGACCATTAATTATTTTATATACCTGACAATCAAATGGAAATTGCATCAGTTCTAATGTCTCATGAAATATGGCTTTCATTCTCCTTTTTTGAACTAAATAAGCAACACCGTTATTTTCAGGATAGGTAACTTCAAAAGAAACAAGATCTTTTTGTTCCTTGAACAGATTTTCAACATTTAGTTTTGGATTCCAAAACTTTAGAAGATCTTTACTCTGAAATTGTGTTATAAAATATACGGTTACTAAATATATTTTTTATTTAAAATTTACAACTACAACCAATTAAAAACTGAAAATAAAAGAAAATCTTGTTTAGAAATTATACCAATTTAAAATAGTTCACTAATACAGTATTATCAGAGATCATATAAATATCATAAATCATATATATTATGTATTAATTTAAAATTACTGAGCAATCATACGTGGATTATATGGGAAACTTGTCAAATCAAATGCTTAAGAGATATCTGGGTCGTTTTAAAGATACTATTATAAAATTTGATTCGAATTATAATGAATAAATATAAATTAATTAGTTTTTTAATGAATTTAACATTTGAGATATAAATAAAATATGAAAATTATGAGAAAATTTTTGTTCAATGATTTACTATGATTTTAAATGTGGCTATGTATGAATCGACTTCATGCAACCTATCAAAATGAGAGACCATCAAAGAGTAGCTATTACTTTTTCTAAAAAATTTCCTCAATTAAATATAAAAGCCATTAATTAAATTTGCCTTATATTTCTAATCTATTTCATATGCCAGAAGCCATTTTGAGCAATTTGTGAAAATATTTTTTTAAGATTGAATTCTATTTACCTGGATTTTTACATTTCAAAATCTTTTAAACCAATAGCTTAATTTTTAATGTTTGAATGAGAAATTTCATTAAAATATAGTTTTATTTCTTAATATTTCTTATTTCACTATTTTCTGTAAATCTGTGTTTTAATAATTCCTATTTTGTCAGAACTTGCATTTATTAAAGTCAGAAAACTATATTCCTTATAAACAGAAAGGAATGTCCAAAAAGTCTTGTCAGTTATCTTAAATAAAAAAACTAACAACAGATTATTAAAACATTAATATTCTTTGTCATCTTCAAAATAATCAGCATTACAACTAATACATTGAATCTGTCTTTTCACTAGGGATAGAAAACATTCCTATTCATCAGGTGTGACGGATATTAGATTTTGAATTGTTTCTTCCTTAAACTCATGAACAGTCCCTTTCATGGCACATTTCAACTTTCTTAAAGAGAGAAATTGCGTAGATAGATCTAATAAGAATTTGGTAACTGTAACTGGCCGCTTTGACAAGAAATCGTTGATCAATAGTGACACAGGATGTCTTGGATTATCGTGTAGAATATGGGATCTTATTGATTATCACAAATCTGGTATTTTCTTTCGTAATTTTTCAAATAATGTAAGAACATCGGCGTAAACATATTGATCGACAGTTTGGCCTTTAGGAACAAATATTTAGTGAATTAACTCTAATATCAAAACAGGTGATGAGCGTGAACTTGATTTTCAACTTTGACATGTGTGCAATTTTTTTTCTGGTGAAAATTTCCCTCGATATTCCATGTTTTATCTTTTGGTTTCTGGCTCGAAACAAACCAGTGACAATTTTTCAATATAAGATGAATCTTGTTCGAAGGCTTCCAGAAATTCCTCACATTTTTGTCTAGGTTTTTTCTGTTCATCATCAGAGAGGAATTTGGGAACAATACGTGCTGCAAGTTTTTTTTCCAATTTTTTCAGTCAATATTGTGTGCACATTGCTTTTACGTTCCAATCTCGTTTTCTAGCATTCTGACATCTTTACGACGGTCTTCAAGCACACCTGAAGAACCTTTTCTTCGGTAATCACCTCATTTGGGCGTCAAAACCGTTCTTTGTCATTAATTCTTCTTTAAACAATGCACAACATCTGTATCTATTTCTTTCCGTCATTACATCATCTTTATAAGCTTTGGTTAACATTTGATGTGTTTCCCGAGAAGTTTTTCTAAATAAGAAACAAAATCGAACGCAATAATAGAAGTCCATAGAAATTATATTTTAAAATCTGGCAGAAATAAATTCAAATCTAAAACAACAGCTAAATTTTGAATGACAAATTACAGAGATATATGAAAACTATATATTTTTGGGATCGGCAAATTTTATATATTTTAGTGATTATAAAATTGTTCTAAATGTAAGAAGTAGTCTATTTACTGTCACTGAGAAAACTTTTTAAACATACTTTGTAAAGTAAATTAATTTTTACAATAATTATTATTGAATTATTTACTTGTCAAAAGAACTTCGCTGATCAACCTATGGTCGAAAAGGTTTTTCGATGTTTCATAGATTCTGAAATGGAAATTTTTACATTTTTTGAATAAATAACCTTGTCACACGTTGGCAATGTTGTGTTAATTACAATATTTTGTACTAAATATATAAGTTTTTGACAAAATCATGGCTTTTTGTAAATTAAGATAAAAATCGGTGATTTCATGTGTAACAACCCAATATATTTAATTTTGAAATATTGAAGTGTTTTTTAATTTTTAAAAAATATTTCTTAATTTCATTTAACTTTATTTGATTTTTATGAATAAATAGATGATCATCCAACCATATTTTTCAAATAAGAAAATTTTACTTTATTTAACAAAGAACTCTTAGAAATTTTAAATAAATATTTAACTGATTTTTAATTTTATTGACACAAAAAGTACTTTTATATTTGCTTCGTTGTCCAGCAAAGGTTCTCTCCATTTAGCTTGAAGAAATATTTCAGCAAAGTATTGCTCATTTACAGTATCAATGTTATATATTTTGAGAAAAACACATCTTAGGGAGACCCGAGTCTGAATTAATAATAATTAAAATTAAAAGATTTTAAATTTCATTGTTATACAGGATGTTTGAGATAAACCGGGAATTTTTATAAAACAAATAAAACGAGTTAGTAAGCTTATTTAGATACAGCAATATGAAAGTCTACAAAATAAGAGTTTTCGATATCATCTCCATTAGCTGTCGAAACCGCTTTTCTCCTCGACCGAAACCGATCATTTTACCTCTTTCCGATTCGAAAATACTATCACTTTTTGAGAGCATTCTGTAGTGACTTGATAGTACTGAATGTTTTTTGCTTCGACCTTTGCCACAACTATATATCATAAATAACAATAGATCGTATTTCACTCAGGGTTGCTAGGTCACAAATTAGGTGACCAATGATAGGTTAAGTTCATAAAACCATGCTTGAGAGTTCCTTGTCTTATAAATCTTGTTGAAATACATACTTTCTCCCATCGACTACCTATCCTTATCGATCACTATCACAACCATCTTCTGTATGATGATAAATTTTTAGTAGTTGATAATATATGCATTACATTCATAACTCCAGTACCTTCATTTATTAAAAAACTATACTACCCTCACTAGATATGACAACCAACACCATTACATGATACTAAAACTCTAAAAACCTCCTAAACATCCGAATCATGTTTCAGATCTAATGGTCATTTTGTCTAATGATTTTCTTGTTCTGAACGAAGTAATTATCATCTTAGTACTTTAAAAACCCATATTATTAATTAAAAGATTTATTTCTTTATCAATCATGTCGTTCCATATTTATTGAAGGTGATTGTTTAATTCATTACAAAAGAACAACGTGATTGACAACTGCTGATATTCCACATATGTTCAGTAGGATAAATATCTGGTAAATATAATGGTCAAGATATAGTCAACTTCTGATTCTTGCTAAAACTTCGCTGATATACTGGCAATATGAAGTGTTTATTGTACTGTTGAAAAATACTGACTGGAATTGTTTTCATTAATGAAAGAAGTACGGATCTCAAAATATCAACTATGTAACGAAGAGCAGTCAATAAATACTGAATAAATACTAGATAAATACTAGGAGTGATCGGATTCCAAAGGATATAGAAGTCCATCTCATAAACAAGGTGTAACTAATTGTAGCTTTTTGTTGTTGGCTTCAAGTATCCATTACCTTGCCATAAACAGTATCTTGATTCATTACAAAAGATGATGCAATTCCATTCTTGACTTTAACGTTGTCTTTCTTGATATCAGGTACGTTTGCGGCTTCATGATATAATGTCAATAGTAACAATCAATCTGGACAGTATTAACACACACAAATACTACGCAATCTTCTACCTTTTCCCTGAGGTTCGTTTTTAAATTTATGTCAATTTTAGTAGTTGGCATAAATCTGTCTCCAACAGCTAGGAGATGAAGGTATTTTAACTGTTGTTGGTACTTCTATTTTGTTCACTACCAGTTTGACGATGCTACATTACTCATTCCACTTGCGTAAAATAGTGAAAAGATTTCTTCCTAAACGACTGGTAATTTAGCTAAAACTTATTCCACCTTCAGAAGTTCTACTATTATATCTCTTTAAAAATTCGATAGTTAAATAAAATTTTATATTTTTCTTGAAAATGAGTTTATTATATTTTCTTAACTGCACAGTAATTTTCCTAAAATAAGATAATTAAAGACAATAATAAAGTCTAAAACATTAGGAAAGAGAAAATAACACCCTGATAAAGATAAAAGGGAAGCTTTCTTAGATGATCTTATATTCCTAGATTGGTTTAACAAAGAATCATTTAATCAAATAATTTTTTGTCATATGATTATCAGATTTTATTGGTTGCATAATATGATTGGCAGAATTAATAGCATTAATCCATAACTGTCAGATTTAATAGATCTAAGTTTTTCCCTAAATGTATGTTTTTATTGTAAAAATTTACAATACGATCTTGATAGTCATTTCTGAAAATGTAAATAATTTAAGAATACTAATATGTTTATCTTACTTCTATGTATTATTTTAAAGATTCTTGACTTGGTTAATAAGTTAAAATGATTCATTTTAAAAATTTGTATATTATATTAAAGTTAATTAAGTTTTAAAAAATTCCCATTTTTTATTTATAGGATGTTACATTAAAATCTGCAAAACAATAAATATCATAAATCTTTAATATTATAAATATATATTTAAAATTATTATTACTTTAAATTTTAAAAAGCTGCTAAAAAAATAAAGTTAATAAATAATTCAGTTTAAGCTTAATGGTTAAATATGAGAAAAAAAAGTAAAAACACTATTTTTAATACACGATAATAAATATATTCTTTTTACTACATATTCTTATGTCAATTCTAATAGGTTGAGTCAAAAGTAATTAGCGTTTTTATTCAATATATTCAATTACAAGAATAACAAAAAAAAATCACAATCATTCCTCAAAGTACAATCCA
>JBBMKC010071155.1:0-17326 GCA_037834085.1 Bipalium vagum | reverse complement strand
TATTATTATTATTATTATTATTATTATTATTATTATTATTATTATTATTATTATTATTATTATTATTATTTGTGAAAAAATTAAAATTGTGAAGATATACTCAAAAATATTTTTAGAAATTAGATTAAAATAAAAAAATTTAAAATATAATACACAAGACTTTATTATGACATTATGACTAGGTTTATTATCCGAATGCTACATGTAATAATAATAATTATTAATGTTTATTTAATATTTCTTAATTTGGTTGATATTATTGAAGTTAAGAACTTTAATTGTAAAATAAAAATCGTCCTATAACTTTTTCCCATGTCAATATAAAATTTGATTTTCAAGAAAACAAATTTCTGGAATGGAAAACCTACAATTATACTAATAATAATTCATTAAATTATTTATTATATTGTTGGTAATTGAAGCAAAACAAAACAAAATATTTATATTTAGGGTGGAGGTTCCGAACAGTGCAGTATCTATATTAGATGTATCATTCATTGCCAAGCCAATTAATGCTAACTCTGAACAAAATACCAGGTTAAAATTAATAAAAGATTTAACTAAAAAAGAAAAATTACATTTGGAATCTTATGAAGCTAAAAAAACGAGACTTTTGAAGCAGAAGAATATCCTAAATACATTTGCAAATAACTTAATTGAGTCCAATGAAAATGGCATTATAAATAATGATACCTTTCCAAATTCAAATCAAGCCATAGAAATTTCTAAAGAAAAGGTAAATTTTTTTATTACTTTTTATGAATTTCAAATCTTTATTTTTCAATATTTATACATCCTATATCTTTAATTTGACTAAGGGATTGTATATTGTGTACGAAAAATATTACACGTCCATTCTATGCAATGAAGCAATATTTAAAACTATTTAAAAGACGACATTGAGTATTTTCCACTCTTATATGTTATTTTAATTTAATGGCTCGATTAAGGTTGAAAATTAAGATTACTGTTGAAAAAGCTTTATTTATTAGGTGAGTGTTGAAAGTGAGTCTTAAAAATAACTATATTAATAAAAATTAATTTACTTTTTAAAAGAATTAATTGATTTTATGTAGTTAAAATATTGTTCAAAATTATTCAGTAAAAGCTTATATGTAGCAAATAATCAACCGATACCACACAAAATACTTTTTGAGAATTTTGGAGGCTTGCTACTTGATGATTACAAAATATATTTGAAAATTTCAGAAATGGAGATTTTAGTGTGGAAAATAAGGAGGGTCCCAGACAAAAGAAGCGGATTGAAGATGAAGATCTGAAAGCATTAATGTTTTAGAGTCCATGTCAAACTCAACATGAACTTGCAAAATCGATTGCAAAAAAGATTTTTGCTGATCATTAATTATTCGACCTTTACAAATCATGGTGAAGATCTAAATAAAGTGAATGTGGTACTAACCCAAGCCGAAATATCTCGGAAGACCTAAAACCACTGGTGAAATTTTCTGACTCGAAAAAGATAAAAAGGTTTTCTGCACCAAATTGTAAAGAAAGTTGAAAAATGATATTATTTTGATAACCCTAAATTTGGAGAATTTCCTCGGAAAGAAGGCTACATTTTACATTTTGTGGGACCGTAAGAGAGTGATTCATCATGAGGTAAGACAACCTGATCAAATGGTTACAGTGGACCAGTACAGAGAACAATTAATGCTTATGAGCCAAAAATTGCCCCAAAACGACCAGATTTTGACAAAAAACAAAAAAAAATTTTTTCTGCATAGTATTTCTCTGCTACATCTCACAAAACTATTTCATGAAATGTTAATAATCCTTTGATAAAAAGTTCTACCTCTCGTGGTTACTCACCTGACTGTGTCCCTACAAGCTATCATCTGTTTAGGGTCGATGGAACACTCACTTGTCCAACAGGTCTTTCAATCCTTTGAACAATTTGAAAAATGGGTCACTCCTAGGTCAGCCACCAAAGATGAACATTTTTTGCTGCAGAATTCATTAGTTTCCTGAAAGACGGACAAAGGGTATTGCTAACGATTAATATGTTTTTTGTTTTCGTAAAGGTTTTGTCCTGTTAAGAAAGACTGACTTTCAACGCACACACCTAATAATTGATGAAAGTCTTGATCTTTGCTTTTTAGCCATAATTATACATTATAAATTGATTTTGAAAAAATAGTTTTTTAAAAGGATTAATGAAGTAATTTTATCTCAAATTAAAATCTCTAAAACAAGATTGATCAACTGGATATGTGTGAGACAATTGAGGATGTCAGATTACTAAAGTGTCACTGAATTCAAATGTTTTCCCAATTAACAATTCTCATACGTGTTATTATTCGACTGCATCAGGATTAATATAACCTTTTAATTAAAAATAGTGTATTCACCTTGGTCTATGAGATTATTTCTAAAAATTTTTACAGGAATTCAAGAAACGTGTTCAGATTTTAAACAAAAAAATCTGAAATAGAATTATCAACAATTCATCAAATGTGGATAATAAAATCAATATTCATAAATAAACAAATATGAATATATAATCAATATAAACAATGTGAACTTGTCCACAAACTACCTGAACACTACATACATATAATAGAATATTGAATGGTAAACCTGATTTTTTTAATTAAAAGAACTAATGAGGTTGATGAGTATGGAAACCATAAAAAATACTCGGGAATGTTGAAAATAGATTTGGGAACTAAATTATAGATTTTAAAATGAATTAATGATAATAAAGGAAAAATCTGAAATAATGATGCTGAATTGTAAGAATATGTAGTATAAAAAATCCAAAATCATAAACCGGACTTATGAAATTTAATGAAGAAATATTGATTGAGTTAATGTGATAAAAAAGACAATTGAAAATAAAAAAGGCTAGAAGAAAAATAAACTAGTTATCACTAATAAAACTTTCACTTTTCCATAATTTCAGCATCACCTTGGTTTTGAACAATTTGTGTAGCATGAAGTCGGTTACCATGTGCCTCATCTTCAAGGCTCTCTTTTTTTATTCTATATGGTATGGATCATTATTGAATTTATTTAAGTCAGATGTTTTCTAAAGAATTCCTCATTCATATTTCAAGCTGTCTATGATACTTTTGGATATTTTTATACTCACAAATGTAAATTAAACAGATTTCGTTACTTTTCATCATTCATTATTGAAATAAAGATTAACAATATCAGCACAAAAATAAGTACCAAATAACAAGTTTAATGTTTAAATTAAGTTCAGTTTAATGTTTAAATTATTATTTAATATTACATAAAATATTGAAGCACTTAAGTAAATATTAAACGTTAAATTTCAGCTTTGCAGAAAATAAAACTCATTATTTAACACATTATCTATCCCATATTTTCCCCACTTCACGACTATTTACTGGGTTTTAACATTTTTTTTCGTGCTTTTGTTTTACGGTATCTATCACATATTTTGTCTGTCACCTAGAATCAAATTGCATAACTCATTTTTGAAGTTTTTTTTTGTATCTTTCAACTTTTATACGAGTAGCAGTCGAAAAGTTTCGGGAATGAAAAATATGGAAACGTTTAGTAAAAATAAAAACTTTAATTAAAAAATACGTTAATTTAAAACTATATTACTTTTATCTAATAATAAAAATCACATTTGCTCAAATATTTACATTTACATATAATATATGTAAACGGAAAATATGAATTTATTAATGGAAAACTTTCGAGCAATGCTTTTATATGATTTCCAATGCGAATTGACACAGCAGCAATGTCTTGATCGTCTAAACTTGGTATTTCCTGATGATGCTCAATCGAAAACTACAGTGTATTGATGGTTTCATGAATTTAAGTTCGAGGATGTCTCTTTGGGTGATGATTTCAGAGAAGGTCATCTAATAACGTACGTACATTGACCATCTTAAAGTAAATTGCGCAATGAAAGCTTCACACCATAATCACCCGATTCATCAAGCCATACCCACTTCATCTTATAATTGACATGAGGAGAAAGATTCAAGTAAACTCAATTTTTGTCAGATGTATAAAAATTCTTGCTCAAATTCGACTTTTACAGCACTTCAACAATATTATTAGGAAGGATGACGCTATTCTTTGGGTTCATTTTTTAATATATGAGGTACCGATTTACCTCTGTTTGACTTGAAATCCAAATGCTCATGGAGAATTCTTTGAATTGACCTTCTATCGATATTTGTTAGTTGACCAAATTTGAAAAAGATACAGAATTTTCTTGATCAATAAAATTTATCATCAAAGTAATGATCTGATCATTGAAAACTGATCCTAGTCTTCCTGAAACATATTTCTGTTTTAGTTTATTCTGCCTTTTATTCCGCAGCAATTTGTCTTACTTTTCTCCCCTACACTAACCAAATATCGATAGGCATCTGTGGCAGAATGACCATTGCGTGCCATTGTCGAAATAAAATAATTCACGTTTTCAGATGTTATGCCTTTTTAAATCTACACAATTTTAAACAAACCTTTACGAATTTTATAGATTTTATTTATCTTAAAAATATTATTCAATATACAAATATTTGATATAAAAAGGGGAAAAATATTTTTATTAAAAAAGGAATTTTTTTGCGATTCATAATATTAAAACCGATCTAATTTGTATGGTTCTGAGCTGAAATGATGCATATTTTTATTAAATATTTTTAAAATATAGTACCATTTTAAAGATTTACTTAAAAAAAGGAATATATATGCTCTACAAAACTATTGTACAGTTTTATATATTATTTCAACTTATTTAAATTTGACAACTTTGAAATACAGTGCTACGTTGATCAAAATAAATTATTTCTGCTTTGGTTATTTATTTTAATCGAAGTCAGAAAGTTGCAGAATCAGTCCAGAAAATTTTTAATGTTTACGGAAATCGTTTTTTTTACCTGGACTACTGAGATTAAGATTTTTGGAAATTATCTATTATTTGTGAAATCTTTTACCTCATGAAAATTGTTTTTTCAAACTTCAGCGACGAATTAGATTCAAAATAGAGCTAAAGTGAACTATTATCCAACCTGTGGAGGAGTTTCAGTTCTGAATATTATATTATATATATAAAGGAAAATGTCTGACTCAATTATTCTCAGATTTTAGTCCACTTATAGTAACATAAAATCAGTAAAATGAACATCTTTACTCATCAGATTAAACGTAGTGAAAATTGTTAAATTGTCACAATTTTGTTTACTTTTACTTTTCATACAATTTATATTTTGTAGCTTTTGTTATTTTATAGCTGAAATTTATGTACTCATGAAACCTTAAGCACAAATTCAACTTCTCTACACTAATTAATTGAAAATAAGATTTCATCTCACAATGGCAAGAGAAAAGAATTGAGTATCAATACTAATGTTTTCTTATTGAATTTGATATTTTGGTATACATATAACCTCAGAATATATTTTAAATTTTATTAACATAAAAATTTTCTAATGTAACGCAGTAGAATTGTTTATTCTTTCAAATGATTCTAAAGATTTGTTGGTAATTAACACATTATTCACTTGTAATTTGTTTTAAAAATATTATTTTTATTCCAATTCAAAATTGTTATTTTTCATCAGTACCAGTTTGAATTTTGAAACCAATGCCTTAAAAAGTCCGTGATATAACGTAAAACACATTCGACATTGGGTGTCAGTTATTTATCTTTTTAAAAAAACTGTAAAGAAGAAATAATAATTGATTATTGAAAAATTATATCTTGTTTCTTTCGCCAACAGGTCTCGCCAACAATAGATGTTTACAATCCGCAAAATCTCGAGACAATAAGGAATTTTTTTCATTTATACAATGACAGCGGTGAGAATTTCGATGAAGGACTTTTAGAAATTGAACAAAAAATTGAAGAGACACAAAACATCATTAATAATTTGGAGCGTGAAGAAAAAGAAATTCTTATTCGCCAAGATGAACAATTATACCGGTTTGTTAAATAAATAAATATAAGAGAATTAATTAAAACAATATTATTGCTTTGGTATATTTTAATGGCATTGAATCATTCTGTAGACATTGTTCAATGGTTAATCCTTTTGATATGGTTGACAGATTAGATTAAGTCGTCTTAATTGGTCTCATTGTTTACATTTTTCAAACTGAATAAAATATTGATTGAATATTATCAAAAAAATAAATATTCTTAATGTCATTTAAAATTTTTTTTCAATAAAAGTACTCAATTTTACTAGGACCTCGTTTTTACATTAACGAAAATGATTTTATTTTTTTATTCTTATAAGATTATAAAATATATTCTCCCAGAGCTTTAGAAAATTTTCAGCTGACCACTTTTAGTTTTCTATACATTTTCAAGTCACCTTCATCTGATTGAAAGAAAGAATTTCCATCATTACCTGCACTTTCATCCTGAAACAAATTTTAATAGAACTTTCGTGTAAAATTCTGCACTTTCTTTACTATTTTCTCAAAACAGATTTACATTGATTATGACACCCAAGTTGAAAATTTTTATTTATTTACGATAATTTATTAATTTTATCACATTATAGCGCATCATAAAAATAGTATTTCTTCGTTTTGATTGTTTTCTGACATTCTCATCTGTTGTTTGTTTACTGTTTCACTTTGTTTACCACTTGGTAATTTTGTATCCTCTTTGGAGATACTCACTTCGATTTTACTTTTAAGAATAGTTTTATTACTTAATTAAACCTTCGGTAATAAATTAATGAAAGAAACATGTTGAGATTGATGGTACAGATTTGACTAGTTGAAATTGTTGTAAATTAATATACCAGTCTCACAAATCCCTGATAATGAGACCATTGGCTTTTTATATTTAATATTCTTGGTCTTATATATAATTTGATTTTATACACATTCTCTAGTTTTCAAAATTTCCATAGGGATCAAGATACTTTACTCTAAAACTCTGGGTTAATTTCAAATATTAGACGCGCAAATACTGCTCTTTCTGATATTAATGATAGTTAGAAATTTTCAAAAGTTTAGTATTCTGTGACATGTTAAAATACTTATAATGATATCAAATGATGTCTTTAAATATATATTTTCTGGAGATTGTTCTTTATGGAATTCTCCCAGATTTATTTTTAAATATATTAATATTTGATAGATTTATTCTACTCCTTACGATAGATATCAAGTTATATGAACCACCTTTGAGTTCAAGGTTTTATATTCAGACCGTCAAGAGCTTCACTTAATCTTTTTTTATTTAAAAAAAGATAATACTTACGTTTTCCATTATCCATTTTTATTCTCTATAGATAATCTTTTACTTAATACATTAAATGAAAAAAGATATGAAGTACTTATTTGTTGATATTAAAATATCTTGCATAAAAACCATGTAATTATATTATATTATATTCTAAAATTTTAGAGAGTTATATGTTTCAATGGAAGGCAGAATTAACGGTGAATTTGAAATAAATATTTCTTATGTTGTTAGAAATTGCAGTTGGAGACCAGTTTATGATGTTAGAGTGTCTAATAATAGTGGCCTCAAACAGGTTTAATAATTAAAAAATATTTATTAATAACTTCAGGTAATTAATTCAGATAAATTACTATGGCATGGTCAAACAATTTAGCGGCGAAGATTGGTATCAACCATCTAAGTTTACGCTTTCAACAGCTGAGCCAGGAATAGGTGGGACAGTGCCAGAAATTGGAATCCAGAAAATTCAATTTAAATCTGCTAATAATGAGTAAAGATGAATTTCTGATCTTATTCTTATTTTATATTAATTTTACATTATCTCGGTATTATGCTTAATTGGTACCGTTTAAAACCCACTACAAACAATATTGAAAAGTTAAACATAAAAAATCATCGTAATGATTAAAAGCTTACATTAAATATTTTTTGGTACATTCTCGTCATATGAGCAATTTTCTGAAGTCTTATATTTTAAGAAGATGATTTTCAAATTTTATTAAAATTTTTCCACTTAATACTTTGTATAACCTAATATTTACAACAAAACTTAAGCTTTCGTTCTGAAATTACCAATCTTCCTATATTAAAATTAAATGTTTTTTTCAAGACAATCATTTTTTAATGTGAAGATATTTGTTGTATTATTAAACCAATTAAAATTTTAATAAATTTACTGAATCTAAATATTAATTAAAATTGATATAATAATATACTTTAAATATTTCATTATTCATTTTTTTCTGGATAAGAATTATGTATAAATTTTGAGAGCTGAATCAAAAATTTTAAAAAAGATATCAAAATAATTGAATTTTAAAATTTCTTTGGATCTCATTTGAAATACCCGCAGCATGTTTTTTTATTTTAAATGACTAATTAAATCTCAAAGTAATATTTTTTTTCAGCTTTACTTTTGTAGCTATATAGTTATGAAATATTAAATTCATAAATATTAAATTAATCTTGATAAAAGACCTGAAGTGATATCGAAGTTCAACCCTTTCATTTATTAAATTAATTTATATTAAAATTTTTTAAAATTATTATTTAATTATTTTCCCTTAATACTTTTATCATAAAGTAAGCTGAAATTTGCTAATCAATGTCTTATTAAAATGAAATGACTGCTTGGTTACTTTATGGTACTTAAGTTGACATAAGCTGTAAGTAATATATCCATTGAATATTCTGAAATAGTAAAATTTTAATTTAATGTAATAACAAAAAAACTTTGACTTGTACTCTATATTGAAATTTCTGATATTATTTTTTATAATAATAATGACAATATTTCTTACAATAAATTATTCTTTTCCAATCAATTTATAATATAATATAAATATATATTTATAGATTTTCGATTAGATTGATTTAATAAATCTGCAAGCTTTTAAGTAAATAAGAAAAGCTTTGACTTTATACATCTCTCTTTCCGATATGAAATTACAATAAGTATCGCTGAATTGATTGGAACTGATTAAATCAATCATTTATTTGGAAATGTGCTATAATAATATAATAGTACTAAACAATTAAGAGTGCATTATGTTTTTCGGTTTTCATACATATTCAATTTATTTATGAAAATATATCTTAAACATGAAAATAAATTTTTCATACAAATTTCAAAAAAAAATTTTATATTTATTATTTTTCATGTCACTAAGATTAAAAAAATTCAATATTATTTTATAAAAAATTTCTTATACTCTTATAAGAACAAGAAATGTTTTATTTGTTTATAACACAAAATTATGTAAATAATTTTTTTTAATATATCGATTTAAACAATAAACTTTAAGATTTTCATACTAATGAAAACTTCAATGATAATTAAAATTTTCTATACAATATGCATTTCTTAATAATAATTTTCTTTCAATATAATTCTCTGAAGATTATTTTGAATATTTTTATTTTATATGATTAAAATAATAAATTAATATTAAGCCAGTTTTAATGATTTTATCTGGTCAATAAAATGACAATAATTAATTAGTGTGAACTTAATTGATGATACATTTGGCATTGAATTAAAAATCATTATATATAGAAGAACTAATATATTTTTTAATGATTTTTGTAATAAGAATTAACATAATATTCAACACAATAAACATAGTAATATACCATGTATTCATATTATCTGTATTATTTATTTAGCATAATAAACATTTCCAATAATGTAAACAAAGAATTTTTTATTAATTTTTAATAAATATTTTTTGTCAAAAATTCTTTATTTCATTCACCTAAGAATTTAAAAAGGTAAAATATGAAGAATATTTTTTAAAAATGTTATTTTATAGGATTGTTACATAGAGCCATTTTATAATATAATTAATGAAAATTATTTAAATAAATAGATAATTGACAATCAATATATAAACACAGCCGGTACATCTATACTGAGAATTCGCTTATAGTTAATCAATCAAACTAAAAATGATTTTATTTATCAAACTTTATGAAAAAGATTTAAGTTAATAATGTAGAATTTAAACAAAAGTGGCAATAAAAATTCACTAATGTAATGCAAAAAATTTTTTTCTAAATTAATCTGACTTTGTAAATTTTTATCTTGATATTTGAATAATTTAATATAATAAATTAGTAATTTTAAAACCCAGAATAAAGAATTCAATTAAAGAATTCAATTCCATCGCCTTTCTAAATATGCCAATAATGTATTTCTATGAAAATAATATAAAAATTTATACCTGAATGAATAATTGATATTTATAAAAAAACTTCTTACCTTCAACAGAAGAATTTCTGGGTCCATATAATTAAAGAACGGTGACAAATGAACCTTTTCACCAGGTGATATCAAAAAATTTATATTTAATATTATAATTATTTTTTTATATTTATAATTTCTCAATTTATTATTAGGGATATAGAATTATTTTCATGAAAATATTTGTTAATTATTGAAAAACATTTCTTAAAATGTCAATCGTTAAAATAATTGATTTATCAACGTTTTATCAGAAATATGTTTTAAGCAACAATTCCCAATCATGTTGACCAAGCTAAATTTTAAGATCAACTATAAAAAGGAAATCAAATGAAAAAAGTGTAAATAGTAAATAGTGTCGAATGGTAAATGATTATAACTAAGTAAAATTGAAAAAAGTTTTTGTTGTATCTCACAACGTTTTACCACCGGAGTACACTTAAAAATATTTTTCATTTTTTGAATCTAGGTTTAGGAAACTGGTCGATTTCTAAATTATTTTGCTATATTAGGAATGATAGTTTTATTACAGCTTGTTATTCTTGATTAATAATATCTTAGCTAAACTTTCCTTATAAACATTCATGGTGGATTTCGTGAATCCTGTTTCAAAAAGAACTATATTTTTATGCTTAGGTACAAATCCAGTGAAATATGACCTTTAAACATTAGATTTTTAATCTGCCTGTCATCAAAATCGTTGCTTTAGCATCATTATGGACTTTTATGTATATTATTATTTTAAAATTGTAATGAAGTTGCGATTAAGATGTTTTTATATGATGTATGATTGAAATTTTCAATGTAATGAATATATATATATATATAATCATCAAAATATATTAAATAAATCCTTCTTGAACACCAGCCGCAGGACTTTGAAGATAAAAACGAAAAAATAAAAAGTTATTTAAATTAAAATAAATTTTCAATGTTAATAATTAAAAGTAATTTTAAAAATATATTTCGAAATATTTCCTAAGCTTCACCCTTTACTTGATTAAAATGCTCTTAATAATTATATAAAATTATTATTATAAAAAAAATATTTTCAGTTGTCTCTGGAGTGGATTTGGACTAAAATAAAAAACCAAAATCAAAAAAAGTTATAAGAAATTGTCTAACTTTTTTCTTTCCCAAATTACAATCCTTTCGGCCAAGACTTGATTTTGATCATAATGAAAAGGACATTTTTGTGAAGGTCTTAGCTAGACAGTTTATGAGTATCCAAATCTCTAAGAAAAATACATTGGGGATTGAGAGAGATGCTTTATACCATTTTTCTTAATATATTTAAAAAATAAAAATATATAAAGGAATTCAGAATTTTTATATTTCTAAAGTCGAGTGCAGCTTAAAACGAAAAGTTTATCAAAGAAATTTTTATCAAATATATTTTATAAATTATATTTAGTTTTATCCCGGATATTCCCAATTCACCTGGCCTTTTACCTATGGCATCAACACCGAATCTTAGGAAAGCTTCTTCTCGGTTTTCTTCTTTTCGAAAATCAAAAACTCCATCAATGCTTGGTCTAGAATCCAACTATACAGACACTTGCCCTCTTCCTAATACTGTAAGACAATTAGTGAATATAATTAATTAGATTTCTAATTAAATTAGGTTGTAAATAGAGAAATCAAAAAAGATACAGAAGTCAAGACAAGTTCTGAAAATCTTAACAATAAACCATCTAGCTTGACCAGTGTGACTTACGACATCACAAGACCTCCAATGTTGATAACATGTGACGATGTTGAAAGTCGAGTGATGATAGCAGTTATCAACCTCGATTCACATTATCAACATGTCACAGTTCCAAGGCTTTCGCAGTTCGCATATCTGCGAACCACGTCGATAAATACATCGAAATATACTTTTCTTGCGGGTCCGGCCAATATTTATATTGACTCAAATTTTATAGGAAAGGTATTATAAATGTTGAATTATAATTTTTTATTCATAAGTCCTTGTTCTAAATGCCTTAATTGAAAAGAGGTGTTCAAGAACAAGTTATTCATTTAACTCTTTCCATATATATTTTTAAAAATATATTAAAGCTCTTTCATTAATATTTCATTTTAGTTTTTAATATATGCTGGCAAGGATTTATCATATCTTCCCATTTTAATCATCTTTGAATTTTCCTCTTAAAATCATATCCAGAATCTCATTTTTAAAATTTATGTTTTTGGTTTAGTGGTACAACTAAAATTATAAGCAATGGCACCTCCTTCAATATTATAAATTGTCCTAATGGTTGTCGCAGTAGTAAACCCCTTTTCCAAACCTCGAATTACAAGTTTTCGGTATTTATTTCACAATAATTATAAATTCAAATAAATGCATTGATATATTTATTTAAACAAAACTTACAAATTTTAAAACTAATAAATATAGTTTGATAGTATTATAATATATCAAAGATATCATGATTTTAAGAATTTTTATTGAAGATATGTATTTTGATAAGAAAATGAAACTATCAAAATCACGGAAGCTATTGATACAACCCAATACATTCATTTTGACAGAAAATTTATTGCAAAATTTTATTTTTCGTTAGAAAAATGTACGTCTAAACATTTTTATAATAATTTTTTTCTTTGCATGTTTTTTAGTTAGAGAGCAGTAAAATATGTTATGAGTATCAGTGATTTTTAACTTATATTTTACAGACTGATTTGAAAACAACCTGTCCTTGTGAAGAATTTGTATGCAATCTGGGTTCTGATCGTGGAATAAAGATAAGTTATTTGCCAATGCTGAAATATAAAGAAAATCGTGGAAAGACTATTTGTGTAACATTTAAACAAGAAATTCAAGTTATAAATAATCATGAGCGTCCAATAAAAATTACCGTTATGGACCAGATTCCCATTAGTAATGACGACAAAATTAAAGTGAACTTTCGAAAATGAATTACAATTTAAATAAAATGTTTAGGTAACTCTACTGGAACCAACAATCAAACATCCAGAAAAGTATGATAGGTCCAAGTCCATTCGGATGAATTCTAATCGATTTATTGAATGGGACTATGATATTGGATCAAGTTATTATGAATTTAATTCTATTTTATCTTATTATATTTATTTAATTAAAATATATTAACATTATTAATTTTTTATATATTAACCAAGGAGTTGCAACTCTTAACTATTCAACGATTCTTGTGAAATAATTATTGTATTCAATTTTGATTTATGAATTCAAACAATACAGATAACAAGACTGCAGATAACAATACTAAAAAAATAAAATAACAAAAATTATTTTTTAAACAGATCAAATATTTTGTGCCTATTATATTTTTTATTTATTTTAAATTTTTAATTAATTTTATTGATAAACACATTTTTATTTAGGAGATAAGAAAGATATGGTGCTAAAATTTTCAGTAGAGCATCCAATTGGACGGGATATAGAAGTCTTACAGATGAAATAATGTCAATAACGTGATATTAATTATTGAAAAAATGATAACTTGGAATAACTATTTTAAAGATACTTCTATGTAGTAGCTTTTATCCATATTATTTATAGGCCTTTCATCCATTAATTAAAACTACTGGTGCTGTTATTTTCTTTTGTTCATATATTCTATATGGGTAAGTCAAACAATAGGTTTAAGGCATTTTTAATGTTAACTTATGACTAAATTGCATTAAATTAAGCTTTTAAATTATGTAAATCTTATTTACATTTAAATGAATCAAAATAAATTGCCATTTTGACATTACTTATTATTGATCAAAAATCGTAAAATGTTATAAAAACATTAAAAAATGTATTAAGAATAAAACGTTTTACAACTTTCGTTTTAGTGTTTTACTATTGTAAAACATTCTTTTTGAGTTATACATAGACTGTCTTCAGATGTTATTAATACTTTTATTTCACAACTGTGATTTTCCGAAACCTAATTTTGAACTTTTCTAAATCTAAAAATTCCAAAAGCGCAAACAAAACTTCTAGAACATTTACTAGTCAAATTGAAAAGTAATTTTCGGTCATAGAATACCCACTTCTCATTGGTTAAAATTCGAGACAAAAATGTATCATTTTGGTTCAGAATAATCAAATAAACCAAATTTCTAATATCCTACTTTTTTCTTAACATGTTATTGGTGTGGTATCCATTTTTCAAGCTTTTTTACTTTAACAGGTTCTAGAAAATGTCTGAAAATGGTTGACTTTGTAGCACTCAATTCTTCGGCTAGTTTTCTAACCGACCTGAGTAAGTACTAGATTAAAAAATTTAAACTTTAGCTCCTCCAGCGTTTTCAACAAAGCCTCCTGATGACTTTGTGAAGATTGTGTCAAGATATCGCTAGACGAGGAGTAGCGGTATCTTAAAAAAAATTGTATTAAAAAATTTGGTGTTTATTTCAGACATATTATTTATATATTTATTTTCTGTTAGTTGGTTGAATTTGTATTTAATAAATAATTTAACATTTACAAAGTAATTTTAATTTTAGTTGGTGATTGAATAATTCCTTCTTTTTACATAATCTCTCTGTATGTTATACATAAATAAATTAAATAATATTTTTTAAGGCATTCTATATTAAAAATAAAATAATAAAAGAAATAAAAGAAACAAATTAATTTTAAGTAAAAAATAATAATATCTTAAGTGCTTAATTATTTGAAAGTTGATTATTAGTCAATTTAAGTATACGAACTGTTGCGAAATAAACACTAAAGCAAATCTCCTTAAACCCAGCATGAGCTCAGTCTGATTTCATATATATAATATCTGACTTATTTATAGGACCATAACGTCATTCAAATAGGTTTATGTAAGATAGTAAGAATGATGCTATTGTATGAACATTATTCTGTGACCTACACATTGAGAAATGGTATAAAAAAGAAGCTAAATGAGTTAAAATGATTCTCATTTCTCGGTAATTTTATGGTTATCGTAATTGTAAAATTTTTTTTAAATAAGCTTGGAATCGATAAGGACTAATCGATTCAAGTAATTAAGATTTTATTCTCACTTGCTTTTCGAGTTTTGTCTTTTATTTGTAGTTCCACTTAACTAATTGATTGCAGCGTAGTTCGTAGTTTGAATATTTTGGTGTTAGATTCTATTTCAACTTACAATGGACTAGTATTAATAAAGTTAAGTAAATCAAAATATTTACTATCATTTGCGTACAAGCTAAATTTGAGCTTTTGACAGAGAAAACACTGAAATTTAAATATCAATTCAGTCCCAAAGAAACTTTAATAATTAGGTTACTAACGCGATTCCAAGGGAATGTATTTAGAGTACTTATTCCTGAGAAGAGTATTTCAAAGCTTTAAAAGGAAGCTCCACGATCCAGACTCCAGCAGTCAACTTTGACTCAGTGATTCTTTTTGAATTATTCATCAGTGGATTATATTATTATATTATATTTAAAATCTGCATTAATATTTAAAATCTGAAGTATCAATTGAATGAATCAATAAAATTATTATGTTCTATCCAATTTTTGTTTAGTTCACAAGAAACGGTGCAATATCTAAAATAAGCAAAATAGATTCACCAAAACCTACCTTAAAATTTCAAAGTAACAAAACAAATAGGAAAAGAGATTATGTGATTAGTTAATACTGTTAAGATCCTAAGTTTGGGATGTTAAAAAGAATAGATATTAAAGTCGGAGCTTAATTAACTCTTAGGTCTTAACGGTTGAAGGTTGCTTTAGGTTGTGTTCGATTTAATTGAATTAACTGAGAGAAAAAGGTTCGGTTTAATACTTGTATTCAAATGTAATAAAGTAAATTGATTAGTAACAAGGGTGATATCAAATTTGACTGATGTATTTCGTTTTTTAAAATGATTAATTATAATTATTATTTAATAAAAATGCTCTCGCTCTTAGGCTCAGAAGTCCTCAGTAAAGAATAACAGTATATTTCACCGCCCTACTTGACGTGTGAAATACGAACAGAAAAAGACAAAAAATCACAATAAAAAGGAACAAAAAGATTACTTGATCCTCAGGTCCTGGCCTGAATATTTATTTATTTAATTAATGCAAACTATGTCTTGTATGACAAGACACGCTTGTTAATAAGAATATAATGATAGCTTATAATAATTATTTAAAATCGATCTGGTCTGATGATCCTTAGGATATAAGCTAGTTATATTATATTACGAATATGATGAAATGTAAAATACATCAATATAACTACAACACTTTTATTAAGAATTAAGTTTTACCAATACTTTTAAAAATGTTTTCAATACTTTTACTTAACTTTTATAAATGAATCAAACAATAAAAATAAATCAAATAACGTAATATAAATTCAATTAAAATATATATTTATTACTTTGTTATAAAATATTATAACAAGTGAACTAAAAAATAAATTTTACTTTTACAACAAAAAGAGCATAAAAATTTGGTTTGCACGTTGATTCTCCTGCCGAATGTTTAACTGCTGAATGTCTGCTGAAACTCGCACTTTGAACGTTTACGAATGAATATCTTTTTTCTCCGTAGATTCGAATATGGTGGAATTCCTGTTCTGTTCTTTTTCTTTTTCTTTTTTTCTTCTTTCTTTCTTTCCTTCTCTTTTTTTCTTTGTCGATATGAACTCCTTTTATAGGCCTGCTGTTTAAGAAATCCTGGGTGGTTTTGGCCTTATGTGGTGGAGCCAAATCATATTGGAAAGTGAATGCCGTTTTTGGGAAGACTAAGCATTTTCCAATGACATTTATATCATGAAGAATCTCCTTTTGATATTTCTGGGCATTAATGTTACCAACGATTCTTTTTAAAAGTCCCAATCATTTACTGTTGAAGCATCCACAGACATGTATAGATGAGCCATGTGGCATAACTGGTTGGAAAAAAGCCTTTCATCTGAGGTTCTAATTAATATTTTACGTGATGACGAATATGATTGGAATATACACTCGTCGCTAAATACAATAGTTCCCATTCAATTCTTTTGATACGTTGATTCAATTTTAAATATGGCTTCTGAAGTGCAGAATAACTTTTGAAACTGTAAGTGTTTGCTTCGACGCTTACTGCGAGATCTAATCATGAAAATATAAAAATGCTAACTCTATTAATATAGGTTAGAACTGGGCTCACCAACTACGTCAAAGGTAGTGTAACAA
>JBBMKC010071046.1:0-17327 GCA_037834085.1 Bipalium vagum | reverse complement strand
TGACTATTTAGTAATATTGTGTATGAGTTAATAAAGTCTTTTGTAGTATGTGCCTTCAATTTTGAAATATAAGTAAAATTCATAAAAAATTAGGGGGGGGGTGAACTTACTTAATTCGCCTACTGTAAGCCAAGAAAGCTCAGAGATTAATATTAGTATACTTCCAAATTAAAAAAGGAGTGGTTTACTTTTTCTTCAAATCATATATTGTTTGTATTTGTGGTATAATATTGTTGGAACAATTATTAAAAGGAAAGGTTTGTCAGTATATTGTTGATGAGGATAAACAAAAGTATTTTCCAGTTTGTTTATGCAATCATGATACGCTCGAATCACGAGTGAGCCTGGTGTCTAGTAGGCAACTGTGCAAAACTAAAATTTATAAGAACAATCAGAAATCATTGGAGAAACTTGAAGAATCGATGTTGATATCATATTTTTTATTCATCAGTTATTCAAATGATTTCTTTAATATTCTGATTCTTTTGTTTTAATTATTTTAAAAATTCATTTATAAATTACTTAATCGAGTTAGAGATGGCTCTGAAATGATAAAATCCGCTACTTTTAGCACGTTTAAAAGAACTCAATAATAATAAAAAAATTCTTTATTAAATTCATAAAGATTATTAAAGTTATATTTTTACAACCAGATGAAATTTCCTCATAGATAAAAGATCGAAAAAGGACCTATGATAATCCCATGAATTTTATGGGATAAGTATTCGAGATTACTTTTTGAGTTTTCTCAGAGAAAACTCAATCATAGAAAATTTTTTTAAATTAAATTAATCGGTTAATTCAATAGCAATGTGATATTGAATAAAATATTAGAATTTTTAATTAATCTCACAATAAAATGTTTTGTTTTCTTTAAATGTACATCCATTACAAAAGAGTTGAATCAATGTAAATGTGTGTGCTAAATTTTTTTTGATTTTGTAGACCTAGCTTCAAATAAAAATCGTATTCTTTCTTGATTCTTCCATATAGTAGATATAGTAAAATTTTTATCCCATATTCTTTTGCAAGGTTCCCACTTTTCTCACCATTTTTAATCCATGAATATATCTCAGTTTTTTCTGTAATATAAAAATTATGGTTTAGAACCCATTAACATATACACTTACTCCAATAATTATCCGTACGATTATATATAAATATTTGAAACATAAACTTTCTAAAGAAAATCAACGGGTATTAAAAAAGTTTTCGGTGTTTATAATAATATCATTATTAATGCGTTTATTTATAAAGGTCGATGTAGATTTTTAATAATGAAAATTTCTACATTTTCTAAATTAGAATTTTTTCTGATTATTAATATACAATAATTATCCGTACGACAATAAGTTTTTAAGGAAATAGCATTATATATATGTTAATCTTAAAAAATTATTGTTTAAAAGTTTTATTTGTGTAAATTAAAGTAGGGGAATTTTAATTTATATAGCTTTACAAGGTTTTCATAGGATTTCTAAATCTATTTCCGAATTGTTTATTTAAATGGATCCAAAGACAAAAGAATACTTTACAGACTTCCGAAATTTCGTTGTTATGTTAAGAAAAGAAAAATTTAGTCTTGGTCAAATATGATACATTCTTAAATGTCCAAAATCTAGCGTTCAGTTTATTTTGGAAAAGTTTTCTTGTGATAGCAACGTAAATGTTAGAACTAGGCGAGGAAGACCAAGACTAACAACAATCAAAGAAGATAGAATAAGTCAAAGAATTATGAAAAAAATCGGAGGATATCATCTGAAAAAGTAAGCATGGCAATTAAAAAAGACAATGGCATAGCAATTTACCCGTCAACTGTGAGAAATCGTTTTTCAGAGTTAGGGTTTCATGGGAGGATGGCACGAAAAAAACCATTAATTTCAAAGAATAATCGGAAGACCCATGTTACAATAAGGTCCTTTGGAACGACAAATGTAAAGTTAACGTTTTTTGGTCGGTTTGAAGGATTAATGTTTCGTGAAAACCGGGAGAATAAATGAAATTAGAATGCTTTAGTCCGACGGTGAAGCATGGTAATGGATTGGTTATGGTCTGTGGATGTTTTTCAAGTTGCCGAGTTGGAAATGTAGTCTTCATCGATGGAATAATGTATAAGAAAGGTTATTTAAAATTTTTAAAAGATACTTTGTAGAAATCTGCCCATTACCTGGGTCTTGAGACTTACTTCAAATTCCAAAATGATAGACCCAAAACATACGGCCAAAATTATTACGTATTGGCTTCACGCATCCGGTATAAATGTCATGAAATAAAGTGGGCATTCACTTGATATAAACCAATTTGAAAATTTATGGGCTCTTGTGAAGAGAAAACTGCAATAGAGGCAATTACTGGAAAAACCATACTGAAAAGGTGTATCTTTGAGGAATGGCAAAACATTACTCTAGATTTTTGTAATAATTTGGTCAGTTCGTACTGATAATTATTGGAGTAAATATATATATACAAAATTAAAAGTAAAAAATTTGATCGTTTTTAAAATAAAATGCTAATGAATTTAAAATTATTTATTAGAGTTTTTTTTTATTATGATTCGAAAAACAGTTCAAGTGCTACTTTAATTTCACAATAATGTTTTTAAAGTAAGAGTCGTTTTATGTGAAATATATGTTCCATGTTAGACAATTTCGACGTCACTATGAGCTAAATGTCGTTATAGCAGAAGCCGTTTTAAAAAACTCGAGTTTCACAAAATTTTCGTTGTAATATTCAAAAAGTCGTTATACCGGAAGTTGTTATAAATGACCTCCACAGGATATTAAAACTGTTTTATTATTTGTGACAATTTACTACGACCAAGATTTTCATATTTTCCTTTTTCTTATTTTTCTTCAGCCATAAATTTTCAAAACTCGTCAAATAGTGACAGTAGAAATCTCGTGACATTTTCATTTAATAAAAAGTTATTTTTCTCAATGTTATTTCGTTGTATAACATAATTCGGAGTTCAAAAAACTACTTTAAGGTATGTGGACGGAGAATCATACATGAATGCAGTTGGAAATTTAATGGAAATTGCAAAGGAAGAAATATTTATTGGTGGATGGTGCTTGACTCCACATTTACACTTAAAGAGGCCAGCGCTGACCAACTATTGGAGAATTGATGAGATTCTTCTCCGAAAAGCCGTAAGTTCATATTTCATAAATTTTTTTTAGTAAAAATAAATCAAAAAACTTCCAAATGAACCAACCAAATGAAAAGTAATTAAATTAATTTCGAATTGTTTGAATTGAAATTTTTTTATGTTTTTCCTTTTTTATCAAATATTTAGAAACAAGGTATTTTCATTTTTGTACTGATTTTCAAAGAAATCGAATTGGCTTTAAAGATTAACAGTTCCTATACCAAGCACGTTTTGTCTAATCTTCATCCAAATATTCAAGTACATAGTACATTGGATTTGTTTGTAAAAATCAGTTATCAGATCCTACGACATCCTGATCATCTAAAAAAGCGTGTTTTTCTTTGGTCCCACCACGAGAAAATAATAATCGTTGATCAGAAAATTGCGATTTTCGGGGGCTTAGATTTGTGTTATGGAAGGTGGGATACTCGAAGTCATCCGTAATTATTATTCAGAAGGCTTTATTTAATAATTTCGACTAAAGAATTCAAGATATTTCAACTTTGGAATGCCAATCAGACTCTGTTATTTTGGAGAGTCATTTGGAACAGGTACATTTATGAAACACATCATCATCATGATAAAGTAAATATTAAAATAATTGAATTAGAAAATATAGGAAAAAATCAAACAGAAAAATGAATTGTTCAATTTTTGAAAAATTTTAAAAATTACTCCTAAAATAAATTTAATGATTGGAAAATGAAAAAAATATATTTAGATTTAATTTAATTATTTTATTATCTAAATTTAGTCTAAAAAATTTTAAATGAAATAAAATTTTAAAAAGAGAAGCTGTTTTGTAACAAGTAAATAAATATAATTTATACACTAAATATTGGGTAAATATTTATTCTGTTTTATATTTTTTGGAATATTTTGTTTTTTATTTTATCTTTTTATTGTTTATTTAAGAAATAATATAAAGACTACAAAAGCGAAACCGAAATTTATGAGTGGTTGATTTCTTTAATCATTTTTTTATAAAAGGGGTATAATTAGGAATTTCATGAAATTTTAAAATAAATAAATTTATATATACATATGGTAGTATTATGATATTTGTTTTAAGTGGTAAGCTTTTGTTGACATTAAGTATGACTTTTTGAAAAAAATGTATCATCAAGTGGAATTCCGAAGCGTAATATTCTATTGAAAAAGACAGAAAAGAAGGAAATCATTTCTCAACTGAAGGAAGCATATGGAAATGATGCACCATGCAAGACGACTGTTTATAATTGGATCAGAGAGTTTTCCTGTGGCAGGAACAATGTGTTTTACGAAGAAGCTACAGAAATTTCGGAACAAAAATTAGAAAAATTGATAATCGTAAAAGAAGTGAGGCGAATTACCCAAAAAGAGCTTTCAACTAAATTTAATTTAAGCAAGAAGAACATGTTAGAGAGTATTGGAGTCAGAAAATTATATAGCAGATTTAGCCCACTATTTTTGACAGCGAGATGCGGCAAAAGCAAATGAGAGCATGTCAAGAAAATCTGGACCAATTTCATTTCTTGGAAAGAGTTTTTTGAAGAATACTGTAACAGAGGACGAGACTCCATTGAGTCTTTACATTCCATACACTAAGCGTGAGTCTCATGAATTGATATTTCTTGGAAAGCGCACCAAACATGCTTCATTCATGGACATCTCACCGGAGATGTCTGACTCTCAGTGTATTCTGGGATTCAAAAGATGTTATCACTAATATTGTGTAATCCTTAGTAATCTGAGAGAGCTGCAGCGGAAACCAAAGAATCAAGACCTATTTCTCTTCATGGATAATGTTCCAGTTCATAGCGCTTGCCGAACTGTGGATGTCATAATAGAAAAAGGCCTTGTGTTGGTTTTACATCCATCTTATTGTCCTGAATTAACTCCCAGTGATTTCTTTTGTTTCATTACTTAAAGAAGCATCTACGAGGTCAGAGAATTGAGTCTGAAGATGATCTCATACGAATATTCAAGATTTTCTCAATGAAAAGCCTACTACTTTCTTCAAAAATTGTCTCTTTTCTGTGATAAATCGATGAACGAAATTCCTGGAAGCAGAAGGTGGTTATATAGAAAAGTGATTAATTTTATTTACCTATGTAGCTTACATGTCCTAAATACAAAGTTTCGTTTCATTAACGTTTTTATTTATGTACGAGTCTAAGGAATTTTTATCCAAACCAAGTATATATGTATATATAAACTTGTGAATTTAAAAAAGTAATAATTAATTAATTAAATTTATGGTAATTATAATAAAAACCAGAAAAAAAGGGATTTATAAGAATAAATTTATTCAAAATGTATTTCCATTATTTTCTATACATAAAGCACATCTTTCATGTGTTGAATTTACACAATTCGTTTAAAAGTATTTGAGGTATATTATTGTAATGTCTTCGATTACGTCTTTCAGTTTTGATACTAGTTGAAAATTTTGGAATTAAATTGTGTTTGATATATGGGCAAAGTCGTAAACTACTGAAGGGAAATCTGGAGAATAACTTGAACAAGCAAATGGGAAGCTCCAACTGATTACACGGCTTTTCCCATTTTTTGGAAAGAAACTTTTTGTTAATGCTGTACGAGGTATTGCACCATAGTTCCAAGGTGGAAAATAGTTTTAGCAAACTTTCTTTTTTGTTTTAAAGCTGGAATGACACGAGTTTCCACCATATACTTATAACTTTCAGCTGTAACATTTTCATTAAAAAAGAAAGGTGCAATTTTGAAATTTGAAGAGAATCTTGCCAACACCATAAATTCTTTTTGAAATTGTTTATGAGGAATTATAGTTGAAGATTGTGGTCCTTTTTGTGCTGGAGACCAAACGATATCTTTCTGCCTATTAGGATGAAAATTCATATTCGTTCAGATTCGTTTGTGAAAAGAATTTTGTTCAAGAAGTCCTTGTATATTTTAACTGTCTCCAGAAATGTTTCATTATATTATCTAAAATAAAGTAATATGATAAAACTAAACCCCACAGTATATTCATTTAAAATCTAAAATAATTTTTCAAAAAAATAAATTTTTAAAAATTTATTGAGTTTTTAATTTCACAAGTATTTATTGGACATATTAATAATATTACTATACTACTGACTTTTACATGAAACCAATTGCAGTTGAAAACAATATTTCGAAATATTATCTTCATACTTATTAAAATTATTATTATATTTATTACTATTATTGATAAGCTTATGTTTAATCCATGGATCAAAGAAACTATTCACGTACCAAATAAAAAACAAGAATCATTCTTTGAAAATATAAAGAAATTTAGTGGCTTGAAACCGTCTTCAGAAATAGAATCTAAAATAAGTAAAAGACATTATTTTTCTCGACGTGAAGATCAGAGGAGCTTGGAATCAAATTCTCATTCCACCAACAATTGCAATGTATTCTCAATCACTCGAATGAATTTGGGAAATTATTTCGAAATGTTATCAAAATTCCACAGAGAGGGTAAGGTTGCATGTTGCTATTATGATAGAAATTTATGCCTCAATTTCGGTGAAAATTATATAATGAGCTGAAAATTTTTTTTATCTGAGCCATTGAATTACGTTTTATAATCTTAAAAAATTGTAAATAGACAAATGACAATATTTCATTTTTTAATGACGCTGAAATGGACAATCATGTTAAACAAAATTGTATTGATTTAAAAAAGAGCACTGTTACACATTTTCTCAACTTCTTGTCAGAAGAAAAATCAGTTAACGAATAACTATTAATATCATTTAAAGGTTGAAGGTTTCTTTGATAACCGGGGGTTTAATATCAATTATCAAGAACTTGCCATAATGAACGAAATATTTTAATTACTATACGAAAAGTTAGGTGACTATATTGAATAAAAAGGATTTTAAGACTGGAATTATTTAATTTTTGTATATTAGATCTTATCATAAAGAAGTTAAAAATAAAAATATTGATGTCTTACCTTTGTCAGATAATTCTCCTGATCTGAATTGTGTTCTCCATGTTCAAAGATTAGAATTGGTTAAAAAATCAAATGGATATTCTATTAAATATTTTAAGACTTGTGTTTTTAATAATTTTCGTTATTTAAAATATTCTTTTCAATTAAAAATTGAATTTTTTATAGGGGGTGAACAGACATTTTACGCGCACTGTAAAGCCTAATAAATAACCTTGATTTTCTAGTTTGTTTCATCAAAATATCTTTTTTCGTATCTCACAGTATTCAAGAAACCGAAGATCAAACATTTACTATAATATTACTTCGTATCATTTATTAAGGAAAATATTTCGAAGCTTTAAATCTATGAAACCAAAGAAAAAATATCAATATATGTATTTTTTGGATAAATAAAAATCTTTTTTAAAAGCATTCTTTTAACCATACCGACTTTGTATTGGAAGATAAGCTTCAAAGACTGATTTTAGAGTTTTAAAAATTATGAAGATTATGATCGTGAATATTTTTACTTTATTTTCCTATTTATTATTTTGTTTAAAAATAATATGGGTTTTTGACCTTAAACTTTTAATGTATATATTTAAAGTAAAACAAAACAGTATTATTTAAAATAAGAAACTATTCGATTTAATACAGCTTGTCTTTCAAGGGAAAAGTTTATTTGTGTTCCTAAAGTGATATTCAGGAGTTCTGGAAAAGATGAAATCATTGAAGTTGTCTTGGTAAACTTTTAGGTTAAAACTTACAGGATTTTTTTAATAAGAATAAATATTAATTAAAATAAATGTTTTTTTTTAATATTCTGTTTTGATCAGAAAACTCTATGATTACAAATATAAGTGAATGTTTTTGTTAAGAGTTTTAATAATATCATTATTCTCTGTTGCTTATTTTAAAAAAAAATCAGTTGTCCTGAAAAAACTCTTTTTAATTTTATTCAAAGAACTATACCAAATTGAATAATTAACATGTTTGTTAAATTGTATTTCTTCAATAATGTGGACTATTGTTCGACAAATTTCACCATCGATAATGCATTCAATGAAGAAACATGAGAGAAGTCTGTTAAAAGAAGAAAACATAAAACTCGATTCCCCACATGTATGCTTAGAAATATTGAAGCTATACCTTTTGAATCTTTAAATTGTGAATTAATTAGAAATTAATTAACTCAAATAAATAAATTGAAAATCAATACCAAGGACGATTTTAGAACTTGTTAAAGCATCAAATCTTTTACTTTTCCGCAAATATCAACATAAACATTGAAAATATTATTTATTTATAACTAATAATTGTCCAATAATATAAAAATATTGTACTAATAATAAGTATATACAAATTTCTTTTCCTTTTCCTATCTCATTTGGTAAATCTTTGAGAATTATACTCTTCTCTGATCCCGTGCTCGGGATGGACCGCTGAGACATACAGGAAAATTCGAAAATCGTTGATGAAACCACCGACACCATGCTATCTTTATCAAGTTCAGTTGCATTATCTTGAGAAATCCATTGTGTTTTATTCTTTTCTCATACATTTTCAGCTCTATCAAATTTCAAAGAGATCATCGGAATGGAAGTTGGAATTCATTGTATTCTTTGTCTTCATTATTGTCATGTGAAATTTTTTTACAGAACCAACAGTCTGGTCAACTACAACAATGCGACTAAGGGGAACAAAATCGGTCCAGAATCATTATTTGCAGGCCGTGACTACGTCAACTGGATTGTGAAAGATCACAGTACTGCAGAATCAGATAATAGTGAAATTTTATACGTTTTTTCTTTTCTAGCATATTTGTTTTAAACAAATTAAAAATTATTATCACAGATTCTTATATCTTTCTGTTAAAGTGTTTTTAATATTAATTTCTCTTTTAATTTTCGACAAAACCAATTCCTGGTAGTTTTCTGATGGAACGTCATCCTGTTATTTGACAGTGTTTTGCGAGGTAGCAGAAATTATGAGAAAAACAAAAGGGGAGGGACGTTTCAGATTTATAAACCTTTTTTGTCATCATACATTTTGTACGAGAATTAATCTATTTCATCTGTTTCTATTTAAATGATTATTTCTCGGATCAGCTGTTACCACAGTAACCGTTGAAAAAAAATTTATTATTGTGGGCTAAATTGAATAGGAACAATGAAAGACTGTCCTTAATGTGGTTGTCCGTAGTGACAGTCCCAGTGTCTTTAGAAAAAAATGATTTTCAGATTAAATATTTACTTTAAATATTATCTCATTTGTAAAGTATTTTATAAGATTTAGACGATCGCAGGTCTATTCCGAGAATGCCTTGGCATGATGTTGGTGCTATTGTATACGGACGTTCAGCTCGCGATTTGGCCAGGCATTTTATTCAGAGATGGAATGTGGTCCTGGTAAACATTCTGATTTACTTTCATTATATAAACATTTTTAGTTAAAAAAATTTTACATCAACAAAATCAGGTCTATTTGTCTTAGAGATACTTTGTTATTATTGATAGATGTATTATTTTTTATGCACATCTAACATTAATAATATATGAAAAGTTATTAAAATTTTATTTCAAACAGTTTTGAAGAATTCATTTTTTCAAATTATAAATTTTCCTTTAAATTAATTATCACAATATCAATTTTGAAAATTTACTATTAAGTGATAAGGCTAAAAAATACTTAGACTCTAACAGAAAAAATCAGCTCAACTCATCAATTTTTTTTAACAATACGTAAACATCAAGATGCCATTTCTATCCCAAAAGACGCTCAAAATGACACATTTACTATTCAAAATTCCGAGACGCAGGTCTTATATGATTTCTCTTTTTGAAAACCCATTCAAATGACTAGCTTTTACATTAATGAATGTAGAAACTCAATAGCACCTCGTCTTTAGTTATTATATTCGGTAAAACCTTGGTATGACCTTATCCAGGAGACGAAGATTCCTTTAACATTATTCTCATTTGTTAAACATCTTGCCAGAAACCTGTTACATAACTAGACTAGATAGACTAAAATCAATTTTCATTTGAAATCAAAGTTAAAAAATTGTTTAAGTTTTATTTCAATAAAATGCTGAACTATTTAAAAAAGAACTATTTAATGTTGAAAAATTCGGTAATGGTAGAAATTTGTTGATCATAAAAAATTTATATTTCATTTATATTTAATTTTCTTAAATTCTTTGAAAAATTAATTTCTTAAATAATTAAGTAATAAATTTGATATTGAATAAAAAATGTTCATAGAAATGCTCCATAATTTTTCTAACAAAAAATTTTTTCTTTTTCTGTAAAATACCGCAGCATATATTATTATTAACAATTTTAAAATATAAAAATAAATATATAATTTTATTTTGTTATTCTGACCATTATCGTTAAAAATTGCCAAATTTAGAGAAAACTTTTCAGAAGACTGAAGGAAAATAATTTTCTGAAAATTATTATATTGAAAATAAAGTAAATAAAAGTTTTAAGTTTCTTATTATCTTTTTTCATTTTAAATAGCAACCACATAATAATAGCAATAATAATATTAAATAATAATAATAACACTAAAAATTATTTTATCTAATAATAATTAAGAAAAATAATTTTTAATATTTAGATAACGTTATTTAGCGATTTAAAATGTAAATATCAAAAACATTGACTGATGAAGAACTGAAAAATAAAAGTTCGAAACACGTTTCATGAAAATATATATTTGAATATGCTGGTAAAAAACATAATTCATGACACTGCTTGATTAAATCTTTTATTTTAGTATTTTTGTGAAAAGGTACCATATCCATTACCAATGTACACAGTGTCAATTTACAATTTTCTGATATCCATGACGTTAGATTTTCAATATATGCAAAAAAAAAGTTGAATTTAAAAAAAGTTTAATGCAAATGCATGATTTTGTTACTCGCAGAATATATCACCATTCTTATTTATTGAGCAACAAACGCTTATGTTCCGTGATAGTAAGACAGGTATATTTCTTACCGGTAGTTGCCATTTTAAATCTTTTTGATCGCATACTGACGTTAAATCCAACCTCATCAATAAAAATGTTACCATTATTTTTTATCGTGAATACATCTTGAAATTCGATAGCATATGTAATCCTCTCTTGGATCAATTCTAGTACAAAACTTCGCTGTTACCTTTATTTTTTTAAAAAATAATGGACGTCTTTCAGACAGCTATTAGTAGCTGTTTCTAAAAACTAACCTTGAATTTTTCCATTGTTTTTTAAAATTGTCAGAGGAATATAAAATTTATTGTCGATTTCATCACGAATAAATTCTTTCATTTCTAAAGTTGTTTTGCAAATTCTTGAGCCTCTTCTTCTTAAACATGTCCTTGTTTTTTTTATACACATTAATGGTTCCTTTGGGTAAAGAGACTGTACGAAAGTCGTATTTACCAACTCTTTCAATTTTTTCCCATTATAGTAATTTCCAATTATCAATTTCTTGATATTATCAGTTATCGTATTTTTCTTACATTCTGACATTCTCAAGATCTAAAATACGAGTTAATTGCAAAAATACAACCATTAAAACAAAGGTTATTGGAGTTTAAAAGTTTCTTATTTAGTTAAAACAATTTGTTAATGAACTTAAAACCCTGTATAACTAGTTTTTTGTGGCCATCTAAATTTCTAAACCATTATTTCAATATTAATAGAAAGAAAAATATACTTCAATTGACACTGAGCTTGATAAATTATCTTATAAAACCATATCTGTGAATTTTTCTGATGCTGAATGTAATAAAATAGAAAGAAAAACCAAAGAAATGGAAAAAATATTGTATGCTGATTCCCAAAAGCTATGAGCATTCAGAGATCCAAAAGATTACTGTCATGAACTGCGAAATTGTCAAGTCCCAGGTTCTACGCAGCGTTTCTAAATGGTCAGCGGACATCAATTCAACAGAAAATTCAATTCTCAACGCCTACATCGAGACTATTAGAAAGGCTCAACATTTCATTTATATCGAAAATCAGTTCTTCATTAGTTCTTCAATCCAAGATGCCAACGTGGTAAAAAATGAGATAGCCAAAGCTATACTGGAAAGGATTATATATTTTCATAGGCAAGTAAAATATTATATTTTGTTATTTGTTATTTGTCAGAGGTCATTCCCAAAGGACCATTGTGCGTCATCTGCATAACATAAGTTTTGTACATAGAAATCCACTTCGAGGAATAACATAATTTATTTTGTTTTTAAATTAAATTTTCGCATAAAAACATATAAGACTTTGGACTCACCTTAGTATTTAAACAAAATAGTAATGAAAAAAAAATACCTAATAATATTTTTTGACATCTAACCTTTTAGAACTATTGTGACAAGAAAAATTAAATTTCATCAATGTTTCTATTATGATTTACAATAAACAAAAAAAATGTGAGAAGGTTTGCCACATCGTTGCAGTTGTTGTAGGCAACATCGAAGTATCAATGAACATGAAGATACAGGGTGTCCCATAAGTCACCGCGTAAAGTAAACTAAAATATTTCTTAAGCAGATTGAGATATTTAATCGCTTGCTTTATAAAATTAAAGACAAATCTCTTAATTTTTATTTCACAAAATAGTTGCAATTGTTCGAAATGACTACCATTAACATAAATTCATTCTTTTTGCAATATTTAAAAATACGCTATTCAGAGTTTCTGTGATAACACTTTATTTTTGCGGTAATTTTTATTTTCAAATCGTCAATACTTATGATTTCAGATTTGTATATCTTATTCTTTATATGGACCCATAAATAGAAGTCAAGAGGAGTTAAATCTGGTGAATGTGGAGCTCATTGAATTGAACCACCTCTCCCAATCTACCTGTTTGGAAAATGAACATCAGGATACCGTCATACATTTGGTGAAAAATACGCAGGAGCTCTATCTTGCTGAAATACCAGACACAGTACTTTGTACATCTTTCTCACTTAAAACATAAAATAGTCTTGAAATATTGGTAGATAATTTTGGCTATTAACAGTCTCATCTATAAAGAAATACGAACCGATAATTTTATTTTTAACAAAGGAAAACAAACATTTACCTTCTGGTATTTTCTAACAGTTTCAAAAGTAACATGTGGATTTCTTTCTGACCAATATCCGACGTTATGTTAATTTACTAATCCTGTTAGGTAAAAAGTTGCTTCATCTGAAAAGAAAATATTTTCCTGAATATCCACATTTTCTAACATTGTGACAAGGGTTTTGCACATCTCAACTCCGTCCTGCAAATCATCTTCATGTAATTCCTGCGTGGAATGAACCTTAAAGGGTTTCAATGATGACGGTTCTCTCATAATTCGATGGGTTGTTGTTCGCGAAATGAATCAGGTGGTTGCAACAGATCGAACACTGCGTTGTGGGTCATTTTCAATAACTTCACTCATTTTCTGAACTTCATTTTAGTAATCAGTCTTGGTCTTTCAGAACGTTCACGATCTTCCAATCTCACAAAAACGATGAAAAGTCTTTCTTATAGCACTTTCACTTGGTGAGATTTTCCCAAATTCGTCATTTAATTTCCGTTTAACAACACAAATTTAGTTGAATTTGGCCATGAAAAGTAAAATTTTGATTCTTAACTTCAAATCAAGCGAAATTTGCTGAATCTAATTGTAAAATATTAAAACAAAACTTAAACTTACATACTTTAATATTATATAAATAGAAATTTCAATCGATTGAATTTGATGAAAGATATTAAGCTTACTTTCTACGGTGACTTATGGGACACCGTGTATAAACCTTTTCTCATATCAGTTAAAGATAGTTTTATGCCGACCTCAAAATTAACTTAAATTGGAAAAAATCTTAGAAAAAATGTCTCTCAGCACTTAATGCCGTCCAAAGCAATGTTTACCATGAACATTGCATTATAAGCCACAAGACCTGGTTGATGTCAAAAAAGATATAATTGAAATAACGAATGAATAAAGACTATTTATTTCAAAATTATGGATGTTTGAGGATAAGACGTTTTACAAAAGTTGTATTGGAGGAATTAGAGAAAAAACATTAAATATGTACCGAAATTAAAAAAATCCTCCTAACGTACTTCAAGCACATCCTATGGAAAATTGTTGGGGCTTCACTACAAGAGAATTTAAACAGAGTATTAAGAAACAATATAAAATTTCAAAACAAATTGGTCTATAATATTCAAGAGAGTGGCTCCAAATAACGGAAAATCACAATTTAACAATTGGACAAAGAAACTAGGCCAGATTTATAATAAAGGTGTTTATCATGTATAGTTTATATATCTACGATTTTCATATAAAATAGAAATATTATTTTAAAATTATTGTTGTTCAAAGTTCGCGCAACACAATATATTTTTTTATCATTTTTATACAAATGTTTGGATTTCTTTTGGAAAAGATAAACTATGAAATGAGTATTTAAGAGAAAAATTGCGAAATTTATATTTCAATAATAGTAAACTTATAAATTAATTTTATAAACCAGAAAATTTAAAGAATTATCCGGCGATATTCAAACTTTTTTACTCCAATTTTAGAAATGTTAAAGTAAAATATTTCAATAAAAATTCATTTTTTGAAAAACCGAAGTTTAGTAAGAAATTGGACCTTTCGTGTTTATTAGGATATTCCATTATAAACCAAAACCTTATGATTAGTCTGTTAAAATGGTCTTTTTCTCAAAATGAGATGACATCTTATGAATTTGTCAGACCTGTGCACATTCAAAAATTGTTAAATGGTATTCATTAAAGTCAAGATAATAATATATTTCCGAATCTCAAATATAATGTAAAATTAAATAAAGAAAACAAAGAATTACTAGTTAATATTTATGAACTAACAAATTTCGCGCAAAACAACATATAATTTTATCAAAGAAAAATAGATCAGTAACGCACATTTGGTTCGCTTAAAAACAATCAAACTCAACAGAATTCATTTACAATTCAAAATTCTTAAGTCTTTGGAAATTTTCTTCTTTAGCGAATTGTACAATAGAACTCCTGACGTACAATCTAATTATCAACTATCTTCATAAGAAACTCCTGTTTCGAAACTGTAGTCTAATTTGTTGGGCAGCTCGATTCAGTCGCCTATGAACTTAGATATCACAATTATGGATCGACCGATTCGGAACTGAGCTACAGAATAATATTATTTTAGAACATCTTAATATTAGTATTATTAATTAATTGTATTATTATAATTATACAGACTATTGCAGTCTCTATTAATGCCGGTACATCAGAAATTTACTTCAACCGTTTCATCACAATGAGCCTGTTATTATTGAAATACAACTCTTAATTTTAAATAGTTTAGAAATTAAAAATAAACTAAAATATAAAAATTATAGATAAATTAATTTTAAAATTATTTTCATTAGATTTAATATAATTAATCAATTAAATCTGGCTAAAGTAAATTTAGTTCTAATATTTAATATTACAATTTTGAAAGATACTAAATTTTACTTTTCAAATTAAAAACATTTTAATAATTTAAACAAAATCTATTTAAATATCTTTTTTTTAGAACATTAAATAATATAAGTTATTTTAAAGATACTGATATAAATTTAATATTATAAATTTGTAAAAAATTCTATTTTACAGATTTTTAAATTATTGATGACAATGTTAGTCAGTGCCAACTATTAATAATTTAAAAAATTATTATTACATAAAATTTATTAGAAATTCAGTAATTACCGGTATTTTTACTTCTAAATTTTCTAATTCTATATTAAATTAAAACTATCTGAAATATTTTATAAAAATTCACCAAAACAACATATTTTTAATAAAGAAAAAATATCATTATTATGAATTTTTGTGTCCCTAATTACTTTTTTACAAGAACATTTTATGGATCCCTATATATATAAATAAAATAATTATTACACTGATCAGTAAAAAATCTTGATAACAATTTTTAATTTTCAGTCAGTCTAAGCTATTTCGTGTTTACATTATACTACCTCTGCTCCCTGCATTCGAAACTGAAACAGATGGTTTCAAAAGTCCGGCACTTTATACAGTCCTTAATTACATTTATAAGTCACTTTTTCGAGGTAAAAATTCATTATTTGAAAATCTGCGCAAGTTAAAAATTGATCCAAATCAATATATTTTTATCGGTGCATTGCGAAACTACGGTTACATAAATGAAAGATTGTTTACGGAACAAATTTATGTTCATAGCAAGCTGATGATTGTCGATGACATGTACTCAATAATCGGCTCAGCGAACCTGAACGACCGAAGTATGCTCGGTTCTCGGGACAGTGAGATTGCTTTTTACTTAGAAGATGAAAAATTTGTTCAATGTAAAATTGGAAACAATAATGTAAATGTTGGCTGTTTCAATTCATCACTGCGAAAGTCGTTGATGTGCGAGCATTTAGGAATAAGTTTAAGTGCAGACCCTTCCAAGGCAGTATTCAACCCAAAAATGCTTGATGATCCAGTTCAACAATCATTTTTTGTCGATATTTGGATTGCAATTGCCAAGAAAAATACTGATTTGTTTGAAGAAATATTCTCTTGTGTTCCGTCAGATAATATTCAAACTTTTTCGAGCTTCAACAAACTTAAGTTACAAAAAACTTTGGCAGATACAAATCCGACTTTATCGAAAGAAAAAGTGAAGCATATTCAAGGTCATCTGGTGACCTACCCATCAAGATTTTTGATGGAAGAAAACCTGGAACCTTCTTTTGTTACACGAGAAAGAATAATACCTGTAGAAACTTGGTTGTAAATCAATTTTATAGGTATTTTGAGATTCTTTTTCTCATGTAAAATATTATAATTATTTGTATAGGACATAAAAAATCAACTAGTCTTATAGTTTTGTTGATAATTTGAGCTGCAAACAAAAATTATTTCATTTATACGTATACATTCATATATTCTCTTTTTTCTGAGTGATAGTTCAGCAAATGTCTTGGATAATGTCCCAAAATGTGGATCCATGACTATGTATATTTCAAATATGAATTTCTTGAATTGTCTTTTTTGACCATCAACTTATTTCATTGACAGGAATTTTCATTGATATATAGATAGAAATGAAAATCGACAATTACCAAGAAAGTAAACCACTGGCTTATAGAAGATATGTGGATGACGTATTTTAATATTCGAAAGTGAAAATCACATCAATCCATTTTTAACATACATGAATAGTCTACATGAAAATATTAATTTCACGATGGAGAAAGA
>JBBMKC010070941.1:0-17330 GCA_037834085.1 Bipalium vagum | reverse complement strand
AAATTTTGAAACCTATAAATAAATTTTATAATTTGCTTGATCATTACTAAAATATATTCGGCTTTTGTTTTACTGATCATTTTCCCGATTTAAGTGGCGCATCCTGTATATATCAAAAATTTGTTCCTTGAGAATACTTTTACTAATAACAGTAAAGAAAATATTAATAATCAAAATTAACAATTAAGTTACTAAAATATTCAATTTATCATAATATTATTATAATATTTTAAGCATATTGAATGCTCACTAATAATATTCTAATAATAATATACTGATAATAATAATAATTAAAGTAATAATAATAATAATAATAATAATTAAAGTAATAATAATAATAATAATAATAATAATAATAATAATGAAATTTAGAAAAATTACATTTTAAATCTGAAATTTACATGAATATAAATCTATATTAAAATATTACCCTTTTAAATTAAACGATTTTCATATGATTAGATTGAAAAATTGGTAGTCAATTAATTGTATTTTGTTTTATGTGCAATTAGTATTTGACATTTTTAGATGTTTTCAGAAATTTCTTAAAATTATACATTTGTTTTGACAAATTTTAGATTATTTATAATTAAGTTTATTTGTGTAGTTTAAATTTACAATTTTCCTATATTCTAAATTTTTTCTATACTTAGATTATGGAATTTCAGATTGAAAAATGGCAGTAATAATAATAATTTTAATATAATCAATCTTTAAATATGAGATAATACAAATACAGCTCTTCAAAAAAGCACATGATAGTGAAAAAAAATTTTAATTTCAGTAATGTTGCAGTTTAGGTTCGTAAATTCATAATTTTAAATTTAAATTTTTATTTAACAAATATTACACAATTTTATAGTAAAATCTTCATCATTGAAAATTATTCAATTTTTTGAATTTTTAACAATTCTAATTTTAAATTCAGGTTTATTTCGTTAAAACCTTTCCAGAATTTCTTAAAATGAATATTTCCAGTGTTAAAATTTTAAAGTTGATAACCTAAATTTAATAAAATAATAAATAAAAAATTTTTTAGTTTTACTTTTTATTGATCACTAATAAGCACATTTAATAAATTTTATGTAAAACATTTTTATATCATTTTACATTTATAAATGTTGGAATTGAGGTTAAAATGAAAATAAAATAATGAATCATTTTATAAACATATATTAGGTTGAACGTAAAGTTCTTGGCAATTTTTAATATTATGTTATATCTCAAATAAAAAATGTCCTGGTGCATTACATTAAAATTATATATTATCATTTGATGAGTAATTTATTAAATTATATTAATAAAGAAATCATTTGTTTATCTGAATTATCTTTCTATTTTTTAGCGCTAAAATGAATTATGATAAAGTCACTGTATCTTGTACAAATTTCAGAAGGACAGTGCGACTGAGGCAACCAGAAATTTGCAAGAGGTATTTGGAAAGGAAAATGTAAAAGATAGAACAGTTCGGTTCTGGTTTCAAAAATTTCAAAATGAAAATTTCAGCTTGGAAGATAAACCACGTTCAGGCAGGCCTTCTACTACTTTTTTTTCTACTACAAGAGTTAGCGAAGAGACCAGGTTTCACAAACAGCTATTACAACCAATATTCATAAACTAGGATTTATTCAAAAATGTTCTAAATGGGTACCTCATGATCTCACAGAAAAAAACAAAATGGATCTTGTTTTTGCATGTTTTTCTCTCCCTTTACGATATGAAAACGATCCATTTTTTAACACATTGATAACCGGAGACGAAAAATGGATTCGTCACAGTAATGTCACGAGTTAAAGAGCCTATGTCTTACCAGGTGAACCAGTTCCTACCACATCAAAACCGAATATCCATGCAAAAAAGACCATGATTTCTATTTGGTGGAATTACAAGGGACTTATACATTTTAAATTGTTACTTCCTGGTGAAACAATTACAGCCGATCTGTACTGTGAGCAATTGACACGATTATCATACGTAATACGAAATAAAGGTCCGATTTAGCCAATCGAAAGGGTGTTATTCTAAACCATGACAATGCAAGACTACACGTTGCAATTAAAATCCATCGGAAGGTACATGAACTGAATTCATAATCGCCTGACATTGCTCCTTCGGACTACTATTTATTTCGTACCTTTCAAAATTATCTGGACCACAGATCATTCGTTGATTCGAGTGATGTTAAATCGGCTGTTGTGACTTTCTTCTAGTCCAAATCCGAAGATTTTTTTGCTAGAGGTATCGATGGTTTATCAGATTGATGGAGACAAGTTGTTGAAAATAATGGAAACTATATTTTGGATTAAATTAATATCTTTGTTAAAAAAATTTTGGTTTTTATTTTTGTTTAAAAGTTGGCAAGAACTTTACGTTCAACCTGATAACTAAATGACAAAAAATTGTAACTAGTTCTGAAGTCAGAGACAATTAAGGAAAGAATTAAGCTTTGTTGAAAAATCCTTAATAGGAATTGAAAATTGAATGTGTTATATATTTAATGGCTTATTTTAATAATATAATTATAATGCAAAACATTATTTGTGAATCCAACAAGCAAGAAATACAGTAAATATTAATTAAATTAACGTTAGGAGAATTAAAACAGTTATCAAGAAAATCAATTTGAAATCAGATACTTGTAGTAAAAAAAATTTCTTGAAAAATTATGAAAGCAGCTGTCTAAATTTGATTAAGCATCAACTAAAAAATATATTTTATTATTTGCTTGTAGAACCTAACAGCCTTGTTTTTAATTTTAACCATTTTAATTTTTGAGCTCTCGTTTTCATATTCAAAATTATAGACAAAAATAACCTAAATTATGTTAATTTTTTTCAAATATAACATTTTTACTTTAAATGATTCAAAATGCAATGCTATGGAAAATCCTACGGGCACCGTAATTTTCCATATACACTGCTTATTAGACTTATAATGTTCTGGGTAGTTTGGGCTGATGATCCTACCTTCTGGTGCAAAAATGTCTCCACCACATATAGCTAAAAAATAATTAATCAATATTAATATATTTATATAAATTTCTGAACAAGAACTAGTTAATAATGTATGATAATTTTTAAATAATAATTAAAAGTAATAAATTTTTTGTGAATTATTATGTTTTATGCCAATATATTTTTATAAACATATCTGAATAATTACACCTTGATAGTTTGCTACAAAGCCCGTCTTTCGAGTTGGCAATTGGTTTTTGTATCTTATCAAAATTCTGGAACCCTCGCTCATTATTGATGAAATTACAGTTTTCGAGCAGAATTTTCCTTATTCATTAATCCATTAACTACTAGTAACATAAAGCTTATATTACCTAATACATTTGAGCTATCATAAATTCCATCTTTGATTTCCAAAAAATTTGCCGTACAATCACTATTTTCTAAAATTTCGAATTCTGATATGTTCAACATAATTTTCTCCCCTTCAGTTACAGAAATTTCCCATGTACAATCTAAAGCCCCTGTATCAACCCAAGTACTTTCTTTCTCCGGGGATGAAAAATTGTCAGAATATTCAAGAAGTGTTTTACCACACTCTAAATTCATAAAAAATTTCAACATTAAAATATTTAAAAATTATAATTTTAGGTTGGTGCAAAAGAAATAACCGCTTTAATAATACTGCACCATTGTAATATTGTTTAAATATATATAAAATATATATAAATATATATAAATATATAAATATTATCATTACATCAATTTGGAGCTTATATTTAGTTTAATATGGTAATGCTCTTAAATTTGGTTTAAATTACTTTTAATATTTTTAGCCTCTATATATCATGTCAAGCATAATGAGAATCGAAATGTTTTTAATACGAATTTAAAAACTGCCTCCCAACAAGCAAGACAGCTTCTAGAATTAATGCTGCTTTCTGCGCAGGTACAATTAATGAACGAACAGTTCAAGGATTTTTTTCTTAATTCCGTAGCGCTTGAGCTTGCAGAAGAACTACATATTGTTCATACAACAATAGCGCGCCATTTAAAAGACATAGGTGAGGTGAAAAAATTAGATTCATGATGAACATACACAAGTACAGACAAACGAAAATATTATAGTTTAGAAGACTTGTCTCTTCTTTTGCGCAACAAATTCGAACCCTTTCTTGAACGTGTCGTAACATACGACGAAAAATGGCTTGTGTATGACAAAAAGAAACGATGTTTCGCGATGGGAAAAGTATGTTCAATCGAATGATTGTTATTTTATTTAATAAATTTTGTTACGTGTATGTCTATCGTTTTAAAGTTAAATGTCGAAAACTGCAATTTCTTTTACACCAACTTAATATAATTGCTAAATAAAAATCTGCAGCTTTAATTATCAGATTACTCATTTTTGAAAAAATACATTATAAAGAAAAATAAAATAACCTCTAAAAATATTTTTCTCAAACTAATTTTCTTTTAAAACAGAAAACTATCATCTAGATCTAATTAGTGAATTAAACATTAAATTATGATCTGTTCAAAAAGATCCCAGATTAGATTTAAGATATATCAAAATAGTTCAAAATGAGATCACATACTATTAATATCTTTAGGTTTTCTAGATTTATTATTCTAGGTATATTAGATCTATACTATTCATTTTTGCTTTAAATTGTGCTCAAAATCAAAGAAGAGGTAAATAAATAAAAAGATAATACACTAATCATAAAAGGAGCATAAAATATTAATATGTATATTTTAATATATAATAAGTATATTTTAAAAATCGTCAAATTTTAAAAGAAAGGCTTTACTTAAACAATACTTTTGATAATTTTAATTTTAAGATTGTTTTAAATTTTAATATATTTCTTGTTCAAAACTTTTATGATTAAAATTTGACATACTTGGACAAGAATATAATTTATTTGTTTGACGAATATCTCCTGGACTTAACATTATTCTTTGACCAATTGGAGGCCGTGGACAACAAGCTTTTGGTCTTATTGTCCATTCTTTGTTAGCTTTGGAAAATGTTCCTTTGGCATAATGCATAATTGATTGATAATCGTAAGGTTCATTTAAAGAATCAACTTCGTGTGGTTCCATTTTTTTAAAATTAAAGTCTTGGCCTACTACAACATTTTCAAGAAGTATCTCTACGTGATCTTTAGAAAAATTAGAAAATGACTAATGTGGTATGTGCGATATTTACCATCTCTATCTGGTCTTGTATGCTCATGCCAAAATCCAATTACATGACCTAATTCGTGGATTACAATTCCCTTCTTATCACAGTTTTTACCAATTGATATGGCCTGAGGTTCATCTTCACTTCGCCTTCCAACATATGAGCAACAACTGTAGTTTATATATTAAAATATCTATTTATTTACATTTTAAAATTTTACCCACAGGTTTTCTCTGTAAAAATTATAAACGATTTATCAGAACTTCTCTTTGGTACAAAACTCAGACATGTATAATTTTCCCAATGTTTCATAGCTTTCATTATAGTTGCCTTTGTTTCACCTAACTAAGATGAATTTATTGATTAATAAAATAATATATACTTGAAAAATTGGCTTGTATAAAATATGGAATTATACCATTAGCCCAAGTTCTATATTTAAATGCAGTTGCTGCTCTACGAACTCTTTTGTTGAAGCTGTTTCGTTTAAACCTGTGGATAGGTGAAAATCTAAGTTTCATCAAATGCGAGATTTGCTTTGTGGTTAATTTTAAAGATTTATAATACAAGTTCCACCATTTCTTAGTTTTAATTATTGTGTCATTTCTTAAAAATTAAAAAAATAATTAAAAATATAAATAATATCAATTGTTCTTTTTACCTTTTTGTGGATTCTTTCTTATAAATTATTTTACTTTTCCGACGCCTTTTGTGAACGAATTCTTTTGAATCGTCTGATTCGTCTGGTTTCCACGATTGCACTGATTTTCTTGTCAGTAGAACATCTGCCTCTAACATTCGCATTTTTTCTTCATCAGTTAAGGCTATATCACCCATAAATGCACCTAATTAGAATACTCAGTTATTTTCATAAAAAGATTTATAATAATATCGTAACTGAAAAATCTCGGAAATTAAAAAATTTACAAAAAATAAGAATATTTAAATTAGTTATTATAAATTATTGTAAAATAATTATCCTCTTCAGTTAGATTAAACTGATGAAATATTAATCAGAACCACTTTAAACACTATTTTATAACATTTGCATTATGCATTATTTTTATACATAATCATCAATGAAAAAATTTAATTTACCGTATATTTGCGAGTATAAGAACCCAAGAGCCTCCCTCATTTTTAAAAGGAAAAGTTGTAAGAAAAATATTTTTATTGATATTTTGAAAATTACATTACAAGACATGAACAATAACTTCACGTGAGATAGTTTCCTTTGGGAAAGTCTTTCTCTTGAAGATGATTATGCGATTTAGCTTATCCCATATGCAACAGTGTAGTGCGTCCTTTTGTTAACACTTGTTTTAATGACTATGGTCTTAACTCCTTTCTGATAGACAGTCTTATCAGATATTTGGTGGTTCATCATAAATGATTGGTACATCATCCATGTTTGCGTTTGAGCTAGCTCAAAGTAAATTGATCACGTATGAATGAAACTCTACAATGTTATCCTCATATTCTTTTTGCATCTTCTGTGCTAGCTTATATTTTTCTTCAAGAAGTTAAAACAATTTTCAGGCTTTCCTGTGAAATCATGCACATCTCCTTTTCAAGAATCTGGCTTTTCTACATTTCTATTGAAATCTTTTTTCCATGGTCCATGATCGTTTTTGTTGAGACTGCAACTCCACAAGACGCTTGATTTCAATTTGTTCCAATTTTGACCATTTTAAACAGTTCTGTTTTTTCTTCCGCCACTGTAAATACATTAATCTAATAGATGAAGGGTCAAAGTACTTCTCAACTGCATGATTTCCTTGCGTCACAGCATAATCAACAACTTTGAGCTTAAAACTCAGTATATGAAAATCGTTTTTCATCTTCCGAAATATTTGTATGAAATTGTATTGTAAGAAAAAAAATTGTATATATTTATATTGATATTATAATTGCACACAAAATTTAGGCTAATGGTAATTTTTAAGTAAAATCTTGTGTACTTCACGAGTATAAGAGCCCTCTTCATTTTTGGAGCAAAAAATAGAAAATGGGGGCTCTTATACTCAAAAATATATGATACTATCGCAAAAGATAAAAATATTAATATTTTTATGACAAAAGATTATTTTCAAAAGAAAACGCCTCTATTTGAAATATAATTATAATATATCTGAATAAAATATTTTTAAATATTATATTTACGTAAGTTAATTACTTCGCTAAATTCATTTGTTTCCATCAAATTATTTTGAACATCTCTTTCCCAGTTAAAGGACGACCATGCACAATAAAATATTTTAATAATATAAAATTAAATTTATCAAATTAAATTTCATAACCCTTCAGTTTTCCATAAATTTGGCTTTAATGTAAATAAGTAAATAATAAACTAATTTAATAAAAAATAAATAACAAATTTAAATAATAAGCAAGCAACAAAATCACTTTTCAAAACGAAACGTCATATCTTAATTTAGATATTCTTTTTGAACATTAAGCTTCTGAATATGAAGTCAAAACATCAAATTACAATTGTTTTTTCATTAATATTACTTTCTCTTATTTAATATTCTTGTATCTTATTTCTGAAATATCGCGTATTGTTATAAATAAATAAGCATTAATATCAAATAATAATAATAATAATTTATTCAAATATATCAGTCATCCTCATTATATTAATTAATTTCATTCTGATTAAAAATATTCTTAAGTAATTTCAAAGTACCAAATGTGTACCATTAATAATGATCAGTAATTGAGATAAAATTCACAAGTGTTGGCATTAGTTTTTAATTAAATTTTGATTATTGAAATTTTGATGTCGAATATAATCTAACATTCAGCTTTACTTGTTTAACATATAATTTCATCATCTTACTTTCAACTATTTCCATTTATTTTATGAATCAGAGAAAGTCAAACTATAAAAAAATCATCGTAATTTAATCATTAGACATATAAACCAGAATGGCGCCTAAAACGTTAGTTTTAGCAAAATTTTAAAATATCAAATCAATTTTTAAAATACTTGACTTATGAAGTGGATCCAATGCAACAATACAGCTTATGAAGATGTAACTTTTTTTGAAATACAGAAAAAAATTTGTAAACCACAAAATCTTTGAGGTCATCGAAGAAATCGAAGAAATTCAAAATGGTTATAAGACATCCTCTTAAACGAATAACGAATCCGTAGTTAGAGTCAAAGAATAATTTTTGAAGGATCGTAGATTAAAATTAGAGAATATTTTTTATATAACGCGGTCTTACAAAATATTGTAAGAATAAAATAAACAATAATATAAAATTTCGCTTGCATTATTTCAATTTAAACTCTTTTTCAAAAATATTTTCAAGACGTTGATATGTTTCTTGTGGTAATTCTGTCTTAAAATATAAATTATTGTGAAGAAACAAAAATAAAAAAATTATTTGGTATGATAATGCATAAATACCACATTAATTTCAACCCAAAACAAAGTTTATGTCGACAGTGATATTTCATAACAAAAATTCCTTCGAATAAATAAGACTTAACAATTATTGTTAATATTGAGTGGTCCGCGATAATCAATAAGAAAATCGTCCATAATTAAAACAATTAAATGAAAGATAATTCATCAACCCATTTAATCACAAAACTCCACCTTTTCTTTAATTTTATGGTCTAACATGCAACATTATTTATCATGAATACTAATCCACTATGAACTTCTTTTATATTTTTTAATTTCTCAACCAAAATTTTCATTTTGTGTACTCTTTAAGTCCACTCATTCAATAAAAGAAAATTTCTGTGGGTTCTAAAGGAGCTCCAAAATAATGAAATTCAACCAATCTTTACAGATTTGAAAAATCCTTCACTCTAAAGTATATTGTATGTTAATATTTTTTGAAGAATCTAATAAATTTGTATTAATATATTAAATCTTTTAAACTAACGAACAGGAAAAAATATTAAACTAAAACTAAATTAAAAACCAAACTAAAAATATTAAAATACAGTAGGCGAATTAAGTAAGTTCACCCCCTAAATTTTGACGACTTTTGCTTATATTTCACAAATTAAAGCTTAATTTATAAATATTATACGTACAAATTAATGTGTAGAAATTTAATTTTTAAATAAAATTTTCTAATTTCTTTTGTTTTAATTTCTATTTATGAGATAATTGATTAATTTTATGGTCAATAATATTTGACGATTTTAATTCTACTATTGGAATAAATGAATAATAATTACAAATGCAAGTTAAGACATTATCGAATTTCTAATCGTATAAAACAGATTAAAAGTATTAACAAAAAACATTAATTTCCAAAATTCGATAATTTGGCTTTCATAGAGACTAATAAATCATTATACTGAAACATTATGGTTGTTTGCATATCCTGAAATGCAAAAGCTGGTAACGCTTTGCCTAAGAGGATTTCATTCTGTAAAATGTTTTTATATATAACATTTAATGTCAATAAAATCAATTTAATTTAGCCATTAATTTATTACAATTTCAAATTCCATTAAAATGTACATTAGCGAAATTTGTTTTTATAAAGAATTGTGAAACTTGTTGACATTTAAATTTTATTCTTGTAAATTCTACATGGATTCCCTTTGCATTATTTTATAAAATATAATTATATTATGGTGACTTTAAAATTCATTAATTATGAGGATAAAATTTATTATAAATCTTAATTATATAATTGGTCTAAATTTGATTTATTATGACACTACTTTATATAATCTGTAGATATATAATAATTTTTCCTGATAATGTAAGCCGCTTGCTTTTTATTCATGAATATTATATGTAAATTAAGTTAATGTATTAAGGAATATGGCCTCGTAGCTCAAGTTTAAAAACAATACCTAAAAAATTAAATAAATGGAATACATTAAAGAAAAAACTATTCACAAGTCACAGATCCAGAGTTTGTCATATCTGTCCTTGACACACAGAGATACTGCTAGTCATTTCCTTTAATTACTAAGAAATGTAATAGTAAGATACATGCGTCTGTATCCAACGATCACTATTTTGACATTTATTTTATTGAGGAATAAAAATAAATCAATTTGAAATTATATTTAGAGTATTTCACTTGAATACAGGAAAGAAATCATTTTATTAAATAAACTCATTTGTGAAAATGCACAAGAAAAATGTTACCTTACCCCATGCCATGAAAAGTAGATTAAATAAATTAATATTTTTACGGTAATTGATTGTTTTAAATAATTAATTTTTTTATTTCATTGCTAATCTTTTGAATTTCAAATTTTTTGGAGAACCAAAATTTCTGAATTATGAAAGGTTGTTTGTCAAAATGGGAAAAGTAGAACATGAATATGCTACGTTCGAAGATTTATGCCAATCTTTCAATGTCCACAAAAACTATGTCAGAAAATTGTGGGATCAGTTAATTGAACGTGGTATGTTGGATAGGAAGACATTATATTGAAAATATTAAAGAGCGGTTTCAGCAAAAATTCGTACACGCCGGTCTAGTAGCATCTCCGATGTTTCAAATGCAACTCAAATCCACAGTAGTAGCGCACAAAGAATTCTTGTAGCTGAACAATTTAGGCTGGTCCATAAAAAATGTCTTCTAGTAACAGATGAAGTGGTTACATAAAAAGCTTAAGTACATAAAAATAAAATTACATCTGTTAATACATCAACAGGTAAATACTTCAGTATTAAACTATTTAATTTATAATATTGATTACTTACTTAAAAAAAAGCGATTAGAATTTTTCGAATACGTCCTTGTTAAGTAAATAGAAATCAGTGATCAGAAGTTATCTTAAATAATTGAAATGAGGAAATTTTACCTTTTAATAAATATAAATGAATTTTTTAATCAATTTTTAATTGTTTCATCGCGATAACATTTTTCAACATAAACTTGATTTACTCTGGCTACAGATTCCGAAAACCGAAAATATAGCATAATAGCTAATTTACAAAAGAAAATGACTAATTTGTGAGAGATGGAGGGGTAATATAATTATTTAATTTGAATTTATCCCATTATTGTAACATTTAACTATAAACTTTATTTATCCTTAGACAGAGATTTTATTTATAGTAGATTCCGCTTAATTGGGACAACTCTTGAAGAACAAAAAAGAAATAACTAACTTATTAATTTAATATGAACAAAATTTCGGTTAATTGGAAAAAAATATGGTTTTCGTTTAAATAATATCATTTTTAGTGTTTACTTAATTTTTTAATATGCCAAGAAATAATTTGACTCTTCAGAAACAAATTAGTAAAAATAAAAAGCAACCAGATAATCTTCAGCAACTTAATCGGTTGACTGATGTTTCGAAATCAACAATATCGCGTCTTTTATCACAAGAAAATAGGTTGCGTGAAAAATTTGAGATACCTGAGGAAAATGCACACGTATACAAAAGAAAATCAGCAGGAAAGAATCCCGTCGTGGAAGAGGCATTAAGTAAATTGTTTCATGCAGTTACCAGAGTAGGGGAGAATATTAGCGGCTATATATTAAAAGTTAAGTTAAAAGAGATTTTTTAAAAAATTGGCCCACCAAAGTTTAAAAGCAATTGATGGTAAGACATAATATCAAATTTAAAAAAGCATATGGTGTAAAAGAAAATTCTGATATCATAAGTGCAAGGAAATGGAAAAATACCAAAGTTCATTTAATCATTTAGAATTTTTCGCAATCAATGAGTATTTACAATGTCATGCTGAGAATGAAGATTGTTTAGATACAATACTTGGGGATATGAATTCAAAACAAACAACAGTGACGGTAGTTTAGAATATCTAATTATTCATGTAACTAACCAATTGCAAGTAAATTTATAACCAGATTACGGCGTTATTTTATGCAAGGCAATAGCGGAAGCTCAATATCTACGGCTAATATGTGCTGATTTCGTACAACTGCAGGCCTACAAGAAGAAAAGACAGTACACTGGAAGATTTCTTTTAGAAATAAATTCTTTGTTTTACGAATTATTTTTATTTTACTTTGTACAATCAGTAAATACTTTACTGATTGTATAACAGGATAGTGTAATATTTTGATAAACTTCGCTTAATAGAGAAACCCAGTTAATTAATAATAAAAACCTTGAATAATCAAAATATACACTATTTAACTTAACTTTAAAGCAATTACAATTTACAATTCATAACATAATATATTCCTTATTATAAAACCGTCTATTTGTTCAAAACTCATGAATAAAATAAAATTATATTGAATAATTTAGCACATCAAAACTCCCTAACAAAAATGTGCTTTTATTTTTAAAAGTATATGTTAAATCTTTAATCGATGATAATTAAATATTAATCTGTTCAGATTTACAAAAACCTTGATCAATATGGCTCGAATTCAGGTCACTCATTTAGCTAAATAAAAAATATTTCAATTAGTCCATATATATTTCGTACAAAAATTCCTATAAACTATCTACGTTTTATTTTTTACTTGACTTGTCTTTATTGATCTATAGGTGATTATTATAAAAAATATTGAATTTAGAGTTCTGATAAAACTAAAGTTGAAAATTAATACTATAACTATGATACCAGTAATAGATCACATATAATCTTGTAGAATATTAAGGTTTGTTTATATTCACATAAATCTTGTAATCTTTAATAAGCCTGAAAAAAATTATTTCTGATTTTATATTTTATTGTAGACTACATTTACTATTTTATTAAATAAATTTGATTCATATTGATATTAATTATCAATCTTTATAATTCTAATTAAGTAATACTTTAACAACCTTTCATAATTCAGAAATAATAAAACCTTTTGATCCTCCGAAAGATTTGACTTTTCTAAATTCAACAGATTAGCAATAAAATAAGCAAAAATATTTTTTTAAAACAATCCATTAAGCTAAAGTCATTTATAAAATCCACTTTATCATGACATGGAGTAAGTAGTTAATTTTCTATTTCCAAGCTAATCTTAAAAATTAATAATTGTCACCATTATCAACCTTGATTTTAAACAATTATCAATTAAACTTTACTTGATTTTCTATTTTCCAAGTAATTTTAATTAAAAACTTAAATAAACTATCATTTTAAGATATTAACGTGTGATATTACTGAAATGCAATGATTATATTTTAAATAAGTCTTATGATATTAAAATATTTTCATTATTTAAAATTTTCATTTTATAAATACTAATCCAACGAATTTTTATGCACTTTTTAGAAAATCGATCTACATTAAGTAACTAATGAAAAATTGTTTATAATTACCAAATTTCATACGTAAACATTTATTGAAATATTAAATACTTAATATCATAAGCCATATTAGCAATAAACAATGTCAAAATACTTTGTTTGCATGTCAAAACGAATATTCACGATAAGGAAAATAAAATTCTTCAATTTCAATATAATAATGCAAAATGGTGAATTAAACATATTTATTAAAAACATTAAATAATAATTTTTATTGCACTCAATTTTGTATGGATTTGATATTTATATTTTGATTTAATCTATTTTGATTTAAGATATTCAAAAAGCATCCGTAATTTTGATCATGTTTAAAATTAATTCTTAATAAGAATTTACCTACTGGAAAGTTATTTAATAATTAGAAGTCGGTAAAGATCAATGATTTCTAACTTGTTAGAATTTTCTGTTTCATAAATTAATGTTCTTTTTTAAGTAAAATATATTTTTATAAGCGAACGTATTTTTCTTATAAATTATTTATTTAGAGGCCAACAAAATTGGTAAAATAGCAATAAAAAATGACAATTTTATTATTAGAATATCAGTATCTAAAAGGAGTCACAAGTAAATAATACTTAAAAATATGTTGCCATTAATAGATTAATACTTAAAACATAGATTAGCGAATTATTAAAAATACAATTTCTTATTTTTTTTATCAAATTTAATTAAAAATACATTTACATGATGATATTCATAAATGTTGTAAAATACTGTTGGTGAGTTACGTGAATTGATTGAATCTGCAGACGATGATTTTTCATCAAAAACATTGAATTCCAATTATTTCGTTTTTAATAGTAATGTTTAAAAATTAATTAACCAGACAAATTTTCACTGGAATGAAAATTTAAGAAAGCATTTTTAAAAATAATTTAAATAAAACATCATTTTAAAGTTATGCAAAATATTACTAATCTCTACTATAACAACGATTTAAAAGAAACAATTTATGACCATACTTGCTTTACAAGGATCTAAATATCGGTAATTTTCTTTAAGTTCCAATGATTCACGATTGTAAAGATCATGAGCAGCAAATAAATAATCTCCAAGCAATAGAATCAGGAAAGTTGTCAAACTATATCCAAAAGGGATTAAATGTTTTGATACCATTAATACAAATGAAATTGTACAAATCGATGGATAAAGTCCGTTTAATTTCAATAATAAATTGTTGTAACGAATCAAATCTTCGAATTTCGTTCAACCAACCAAAAACCATTGTGATGCATAAATGGACTGTTTTCAAACTTGTTTTCATTCTCGATTTATTTAAAGACAAAGATTTGGATTTGCTTCATCATTAAGCAATTAATAAAAGAATATTTCATTATTTAGTAAAATAATTTTTGTGAATTAATAAATTAATAATTAATTAATAAATTAAGCTTTTGTTGAAAAAAACTTTAATGGTAATATACCTTAGTTTATTTAATAGTTATTTAGGTTTTCGTATAAAATTTCAGTTCAAAAGCGAACCAAAGATTTGGAAAAGTTAATGAAGAATATTGAAATAATGATAATTTTTTGTAAGATCAAGAAACTCGTTGAATAGTAATACTGTGTGCATATAAAATCTATTTAAACATCGTGAATGCAGGTAAGTATTGGGAAAATTTTATTCATTTCCCACAAATATATTATTTTCTGGTTGAAATTTTCATCAAATATGATATTTACACCAATTAATAAAATTGTGACAGCTGTTTAAATATTTCATATTTCCATAATGAATAATGTAATGTCTTCAATTACATTATCCGTTTTTAATAGAATTATAAGGAAGCACTCTATCTTGCCATCAATAAAATTTTAGACGAGTTATCTGATAAAATTTATATATAATTTCCATTCCACATTAAACATTTTCCTTAGTTTTGATTATTTGAGGCCCAAATGTCAAACTCAATGACAGAAATGATTATTTTCATTTGACAAATATGTTTCAATTATGTAAACAGAAATTTATTCTGCACATGCCAAGTATATCTCAATTATTTAGAATATGTAGAATTTTCAAGAAAAAGATAAGAAAATTTAATCCTGATAAAGTATTTGGCAAATCATAGTTTAGAAATCAATTAGCCTACTATAATAATTTTTAAACTTAACCAGTTTAAAGTTAAATAATGGAAAAACTTACACATACAAGCCCATTTAGAAAATTCCCAATGAATAGTTTACAAAATTTAATAAAATTAAGTCTGTAAAGATAATTCCATTCCATCTTTCTCTAAATTTTGATCAATTACTTGTGATTTGAAAGAAGAATGATTGATTGAATTTTTCATTTACTATTAAAATAAACAAATTCAATAAATACCATGTGAATTTACTAAACTTTAATTTTATTTTGTCTTATTAATATTAATTTAAAAATAATTTATAAATATTTCAAATTATTTATATATAAATTAGGTTGAACTTTGATATCACTGCAGGTCTTTTGTCATAGTAACTTAATATTTCTTATGTTATAATTTTTTTTCGAATCAAGACTTACAGAGTGATTTAATTAAAGGAGCGTTTTATTGGAGCGCAGTGACATTAATAGCGACAACTTTCGTTAAATTTAGTTAACATACAGTTACTATATAGATACAAAAGTAAAGTTAGAAGTAATATTACTTTAATATTAAATTAATGGTTGAAAACAAAATGCTGCAACTGTATCGAATAAAATCTATAAATTTAAGTCAAACTGGTCTGGTTAAAAAAATGTGCAGAAATATATTTTGATTAGAAATTTTGAAAAATTAATTTATCAAACCTTCGTTATTAAATGTGTTGTTAGGTTTTTGACCGATGGTGTGGTAATATTTCTAACTCTTATGGTCTGACTCCTTTTTAAAAAACTCAATTGAATCAAAACAATCGCAGTAAAACTTTAATAAAATTCAATCATGGTACAAATCATAAACAGAATCCCGATCAATAGTCTAATAAATCAAAGAATCAAATGCCTGAAATATCACTGTAACAAAATCGATCAAATATCTGCGCAAATTAATACAAGAAAATGTGAAGTTAAACAAAATAGAATAATATAAAATTAAAATCAAAAAGCAAAAGAAATACAATATAATTTAAATGAGGATTAAAAAAGAAAAACAAAACCAAAAATAGTCTCACCCGGAGCGACAATTGGTTCTCGGGTCGTCCTCTAGATTCTTTTCAGGTCACCTAGGAACTCCCAAATGCTTTTGCATTGTCCCAGCACTGAAATAAAATTACTGAAATTGAAATTGTCTTCGGCAAAAATCTTCGTCGAAATAATTGAAGTCTTCTGCAAATCTTCATAAAAAAATCCTTGATAAAACCCCATTTTAAAATCAAATAAATATCTTTTTATTTTTCTGGACCGCTTTCTAGAATAGCCGTCTTTTTATATAGTCGTAGAGATTTGTCTACGATCACCAATCTCTACGTTTTGAGATGGTTAGTTCCTTAATAATAGCCCATTAATTCTAACTTTATCTCCACGCCAAGATAAAGTTACTGAAAACAAAATATTTTATTGCCCCTATGATGGAACATTTTCCTTTAGTTTTGCCTTTATGTATGCCCATATATTCTCAAAGGGTTTAAGATCTGGCAATTATCCAGGCCAAAACATAACCGGTACACCTTGTTTCTTCAACCATGCTTTTGTTGTTTTTTCTGTGTGCGCCGGTGCATTGTCCTGTTGGAAAATAACATATTGTCTTTTATTTTCTGTGCATAACTTCTCGATGCTTGGAAGCAATCCAATATCTAATATCCTTTGGTACTCATCAATTGACCCAGTACATCGTATAAGCTCACCAAATCCAGATGCTGAGAATATTCCCCAAACCATAATTCCCCCAGCGCCATGTTTTTTGAGGTGGAAATAGATTCCATTACATATTTTTCAGTTGATCTTCGAAGACAGCGTTCAGGGGCATCACTATGAAGTTCAAATCGACATTCA